>PVKH010042192.1:0-10856 GCA_004027955.1 Chaetophractus vellerosus
GTTCGTCATTTCTTTAAAAGGCCCCAGGAACTGAACCACAGACCTCCCATGTGGCAGGCAGGAGCCCAATCACTTGAGCCTTATCCGCTTCCCTATTCTTTCTTCTGTACTATCCTCTAAGCCTCTCTTTCCTTTTTCTTTCAGATTTCAAGGCTCCCTTTAATATTTCCTGCGAAGGTGTATTGTTTTTTATGAACTCTCTTAGTTTCTGTTTGTTTGTGAATATTTTAAACTTACCTTCATATTCGAAGGATAATTTTGCTGGATAAAGAATTCTTGACTGGCAGTTTTTCTCTTTCAGTATCCTAACTGTATCATACCACTGTCTTCTCGCCTCCATGGTTTCTGATGAGAAATCTGCACTAAGTCTTACTGGGCGCCCCTTGTTTGTGATGGTTTGCTTCTCCCTTGCTGCTCTCATAATTTTCTCTCTATCTTTGAGATTTGACATTCTGGGTACTAATTGTCTCGGAGTAGGTTTATTTGCATTCAACCAGGTGGATGCCCTCCTCTCAGGAGGTACCAGGAATTGAACCAGGGACATTGTATATGCAAGGTAGGAACTCCTCCACTGAACTACATGGACTCCATTTTATTCACATTTTATATGATTGGGGTACACTGTGCTTCTTGGATGTGTAAGTTCATTTCTTTCATGAGAGTTGGGAAATTTTCAGCTATTATTTCCTCAAATACTCTTTCCCTTTTCCCTTCTCTTCTCCTTCTGGAACTCCCATGACATGTATGTTTTTGGATTTCATGTTATCATTAAACTCCCTGAGCCCCTTCTCAATTTTTTCCATTCTTTTCTCTCTTCTATTTTGGCTGTTCTGTCTTCTGTATCACCTATTTTTTTCTTATATCATTTTGAGTCTGCTGTTTAATGGCTGTAAAGTGTTTTTTTATCTCACCTATCATTTCTTTCATTCCCCTGAGCTTGTTACTTTTCTATTCAGGTTTTTAAAATCTTTGTGCCCAAACAGTGTCTTCTTGATGTTCTTTATTTTGTTAGCCATATTGTCCTTCAACTAATTAATTTGATTTTGGAAATTTGTGTGAATCTTTTTGATTAGTTATCTCAAACCCTGTGTCTCATCTGGTGCTTTGATATATTCCTTTGTTTGGGCCATTTCTTCCATATTCTTAGTATGGCTCATAATTTTTTGCTGATGTCTAGGTACCTGATTAGAATGGTAAGTTGACTCAGATGCTCAATTTTTCTCTCTTTTGTTGGGATTTAGTGGTGGGAGGCTGTGTGTTCCTGCTGTTCTTTGATTCTTGGTTCAATCTGTTCTTGGTCTTTAGGATTGTCCCTGTTAGTTGCTCAAATCTGGGCCCTGGACCCAGTAATGGGTTGCAGACCTTGTTCCAAGGACCTTGGGGAGAGAGGCTGTAAGGCCAGAAAAAGCTTCTCTTACTTGTGTACTTTCAATTTCCTCACATGCACTTCCTTGGTTGGCCAACAGATGGCCCTCTTTGACAGCCCTCTCAGTTCAAAGCCTGGTTGGAGTGTGTCCACTGAGGGATCAATGTGATAGAGGATCCTGCCTAGAGGCTAAGAGCCTCGTAATTCAAACTTTCTCAGGGGGCAGTTCTCCAACTTTTGCTGGCAGCCCCTTACCTTTTCCCAGGTAGGAAATAATTTCACTCCCTCCATGTCCTTAAAAACCAGACCCAGTCAATAGAGAGGGAGATTGAGAGGGTCAGATCTCTTTAGTCCCTTGCGGCTCCCAAGTCAAACAATGGCATGGCCCCATCTGGCCTGAAAGGGCCCGTGGGATACAGCAGACCAAATTTGCGGGTCAAAAGGTGAGTCACTCTTAGGCTGTGTCCCTCTTTCTCTTCTTTTGGGCAGGTGGGTTCCTGGAGCCCGCTTTGTCTGTAGCCACTGGCCTCAAGGCCTGAGAATTCAAAAATTGTCTACAGGGAAAGCGGATGTGGCTCAAGTGATTGAGCTCCTGCCGACAACATGGGAGGTCCATGATTTGGTTCCTGGTGCCTTCTAAGAAAGACAGTGAGCTGGTGCAACGGGCAGGCGCAGCAGGCTGACACAACAAGGTGATGCAACAAGAGACACAAAGAGAAAAACATAATGAGAGACACAACGAAGCAGGGAGCAGAGGTTTCTGGTGCTTCTTAAAGAGGGAGCAAGACAGCAAGCTGATGCGATGGACAGGCGTGGCAAGCTGATGCAACAAGATGATGCAACAAGAGACACAAGAAAAAAAAAACATAATGAAAGAAGCAACAAAGCAGGGAACGGAGGTGACTCAAGTGATTAGATGCCTCCCTCCCACATCGGAGGTCCCAGGTTCAGTTCCCATTGCCTCTTAAAGAAACAAGAAAGATGAACAGACACAACAAGTGCAAACAATGAGGAAGGGGGGAGAAATAAATAAACAAAATAAATCTTAGGGAAAAAAATTGTCTATAGGGTGGGGGTGATGCCAGCAGTTGAAACTGCAGGTTTTAACTCACTGTTTTGCCATTGTGATTCTTTTCCTTTGCCTCTCCCTTTTCTAGGTGGTTTCCAGTCTTCCCCTGGTGTCCTAAACGTTAGAAGATTTTTTTTCCAGGCCATTTATACCTGTCCTCTAGTTATTTTTCACTCATTAATGTCATTTTAAAAATACCTCAGAATGTGGCTCAAGCCACCTACCACATGGGAGGTCCCAGGTTCCATTTCCAGGGTCTCCTGGAGAAGGCGAGCTGTCGCAGTGAGCTAATGCAACAAGATGATGCAACAAAGGAGACACAAAGAAAGACAATGAGAGACACAACAAACCAGGGAGCTGAGATGGCTCAGGTGACTAAGCACCTTTCTTCCACATGGGAGGTCCTGGGTTTGGTTCCCAGTGCCTCCTAAAGAGAAGATGAGCAGACACAGAGAGTACACCCCAGATGGTCACAGAAAGCAGACAGCTTCTGTAAACAACAAAGGGGTGTGGGGATAAATAAATAAAATAAATCTTAAAAAAAAAATACCCCAGAACTCATAGAATGTTAGCATTGGAAGGATCATTTGGATCATATAGTGAAAACTGTATCACATTTTTCCAAACAAGAAAACTAAGCCAAGAAAGTGAAAGGAATTGCTCAAAGCACACAACTAAATTGCAAAGGTCTTCTGACTCCAAATCCCGTGTTCTACTAAAATCTTATATAAACTTTTAAACTTTATGTTTTAGTTCTCCAGTTGCTCAAACAAATATTATACAATGGGTTGGCTTAAAAAATGGGATTTTTTGGTTCACAGTTTTGAGGCTAGAAGAAACCCAAAATCAAGGCATCCACAAGGCAATGCTTTCTCCCAGAAGACACTGGTGTTTGGGGCTAGCTGCCGATGATAGTTGGTCCTTGGTTTTTCTGTCACATGGCAATGCACATGACGGCATCTTCTCCTTTCGTTTTCATGTCCCACTGACTTCCAGCTTCTGGCTGCTCCCCGTGGCTTCCCTCTCTGTCTCACTTCCACTCTGCTTATAAAGTACTCCCATAATCCAGATTAAAACCCAAACTAATTCAGTCGGGTAACACCTCAACTGAAGTAATATTTGAAGAGATCTTATTTAAAATGAGTCCATGCTCAGCATAATGAGGACCAAGACTGAGAACATGTCCAAACTGGGGTACACAATTCAACCTACCACACTTTAGTAAAAGTTTTAAGAACCAAGCTATATGTATATTAATAATAACAACAATAAAAAATAATCTGTAAGGGCAAGTAAAGGAAATTTAATTTCTTCTCACAATAAATATGGACTTCCTTTCTGTGAGACATGGAGAGCAATTTACTCTTTCATTCATATAGCAATTTTCATTTATCATTGAATCAGAAATAAGAATATATGCTATACAAAATTATATGATTTTGTGAAGCAATAAATGTACACTTATATGTTCTTTCTCTTTTATAACTATACCCTAAGTTATTAAAATTTACAAGTGCGGGAAAAGAGAGCTCTGTCATTCTTGATTCTGGGGCCCTCACAGAGAGATGAGTCATTCCCCTTATAGTTTGCCACTGACCTTGGGAAGAGAACAGAATAGCTGAGATGGCCTGGAAACAAACGAGCCCTATGCCAGGAGAGAGAGAAAACCCTGAGAGACAAGCCCTATGCCAGCCTGCAGCTGAGAGAGAGGAAGCCCAGAGGGGAAGGCTGAACCCTCACAGAGATCAGCAACCAACTTGCTTCAATATGTGGCAACTGACTTTGGCGAGAAATCAACCCTAAGTTGGACTCTTTAGATTCTTGTAACTGTAAGTTTTTATGCCAATAAGCCAAAAAAAAAAAATGTTTTTACAAGTGCTTGAGAATTTATAAGGTTTTTCTTCAACAAGTTGATTTTCTTGATAACCCAATGGTGCTTTTCTGAGAGGCCCATAACTTGATTGCAAATGTTATGTCCAACCCAGTAATGTGGCTGGATATTACAAAGTGCAAGTTGCAACATATTCAGCAATGACAACAAACTTATCTTGGATTAAAGCAATGTTGAGAGAGCCAGGTCTCCAAGTGTTCAGTTAATATTTATAGCTAAGAAATCCAAGATATATGGGACAACTCAGTAATTTGTCTTATTTTTTTCAATTTAAATAGGTAGATAGTGTTTATATTGATTTAATTACAGACCTTTTGAATAATGCTACTATATCAGAAGTAGAGGATATTATGACTAACGTAATGTACCTTGAGCTATGGCTATTTCACTCCAATTGAGAGTATATATCTCAGATAACTATTCTTCATCTGAGATAAAGTTGCTGTTTCCCAAGTTAGATTTAAAGACATAGTTACTCTAAATGATAGAGAAATAAAAAGGAAAGAAAGCAGAAATTAAATAATGGTGAGTGCATATACCATGCTGGTGCTGTGACTTCTTTCATACTGAATTGGCATGATATAGTTTAGAATAGAGAGCTGGTCTGTGGCATCCTCCAGAACTGCAGAGATCCTCAGCACATCTAGAAGTGAGAGTGGCTCTATAGTTTCCTGGATGAATTCTACATCTGTATCTTGGACTGTTTCTTCTTCTTGCTCTAAAGCACTAGGTGGTTCTCCCGTTACTGACACCATCACCTCAGAATGCCAAATATTTGGAGAAAGGTTTGAGGCTTCCAGGTGCCCTCTAAGGAAAGAATAAAGAAAAAATACGTTAGCCACAAAATGCTTAAATATGACTTAAACTCAAAATCCCAGATGAACTCTTGTGAAGTTCACATTGTCATATAAACTAGATGAAAAACAAGTAGGAGTCTGCATGTGATTCTGATAAATACTTTCTAGTGATATTCTGCCCAACCAAAGGCAAGCAATTTACTGTTTACTAAAGATAAGTAGCCCATGCTATTTGGTCATGCTTAACCAAATTGAATTTGAGGCAAAATTAACTTTTTTTTTCTTAGCAGCGCCCCTAGATGCTAACCAAAAGTGTCTCATGATTAATGTAAAACAGAATGTGGTAGGCAGCCTCCAACATGGACCAAGTGATTCTCACCTCCTGGTAATTATGCCCTTGTGCACTTTCCTCCACATTGAATAGGACTAACCTATGTTACCTCATAGGATATTGTGGAAATGACAACGTTTGATTTCCAAGGCTAGGTAATAAAAGACATTGCAGTTTCCACCTTGTTTTCTCTTGGATCTCTCACTCTGTGGGAAGTCATGAGGACACTCAAGCCATCCTGTGGAGATGACAATGGAGGTGAGGAACTAAAGCCTCTTGCCAACAGCCAGCAACAATTGCTAACTATGTAAATGAAGCATCTTGGAAGCAGATCCTCCAGCACTAGTCAAGTCTTCTGATGATTGCATTCCTGGCCCACTTCAACCTTATAACAGACCCCAAGCCAGAACCTAAACTGCTAAACTGCTCCTAAATTCCTGACCCACAGAAATTGTGTGAAATAATAAATATTCATATTAAGCCACTATATTTCAGAGTAATTTGTTACACAGTAGTAGATAACTAACAAAAAGAAATTTAAAAGAAGGCATAATTTTAAAAAATATACGAAGTTAATCAGAATTTTACACAGTGAACCCTAAGTTAAACCATGGACTACAGATAAAAGAACAATTATAAAAATGTGCTTTCTTCAATCGTAACAAATATGCCTCACCAATGCAAGGTGTCAGTAATTGGGTGGTGTGGCACTTTGATATTATTGATGAATTCCAAAAAGAAATATTATGTTTGTAAACTGGTCTGATCCTCTGGGCATGATACCCTTTGATTGCATTAAATTCAGAGGTTTCACTTTTTACTTATTAAATTAAGATTAGAGATTTTGATTCAGTAGGATGTTGAGTCCCCGCCACCTTGGTGGGTGGGGATTCACACAGAAAACAACACAGCAGAGGAGAGAGCTTAGTTTTTGAACCTGGAGCCCTGGTAAGCAAGCCCAGCAGTTTGCCTGATAGTTTACAGCTAGCCTTGTGGAGAGCAGCTGAACCTGGAGAGAGACATGAGCCTTATGCCAGCCTACAGCTGAGATCGGAAGAAGCTGGGACCATGGAGCCTTAAGAGGAAGAGGGAGGCTGAACCCTCACAGAGACCGGCAGCCATCTTGCCCCAACACATGGCAACGGACTTTGGTGAGGGAAGTAACTTACTCTTTATGGACTTGTGACTGCAAGCTTCTACCCCAAACAAATATCCTTTATAAAAGCCAACAGATTAGTCACCCCTTTGGCTGACTAATACAGGTAGTATATGGAAAGCCTATATTTTATGCGGGATTGTTCTGTAAACCCACAACTTCTCTAATAAAAACACACACACACACACAATGAGATAGTTTCACACCCACTAGAATCGTTATTATAAAAAAAACAAAAACTGGAAAATTACAAGTGTGCCTTTGCAGAGAAATAGGAACACTATACATTGCTGGTGGGAAAGTTGAATTTAAAAAAATTAAAATCTTTGAACATACTCTTCCATTCTTCTTAAGTTATTATGGTCACCCTCCATGGTACATTTATAATTTCACAAAAATGCAGTCACCTGAAAATGGGAAGGAAAAACAGATTAGTCTAAGGGAATGTTGAATGACATTATAACATTTCAGTACTTTCTATGCCCTTTCATTAAAATAAATTTAAAGAAGTACAAGAGTTGTGGTGGCTTATCTCTTCTTTTTCTTGGTAGAGTAGTCCCAGAGATGAAAGAACCTCTGACATCATTTGGTGTAGGTCTGTTAGGTAGTAAACTTAATTACTGGTCTCTCAAAGCTGAAGGTAAAAGAAATCTTAAGCCTCTTATTAAGGTAAATTAATGTCCAACATGGTTTTATGGTGTCTTTTATTCTGATTCTTAAATTGGTAAACTATATACAATAGATTTCATTTTCTGATTACTATATAATCATTTATGATTAATAGTATATTTAATTCGATCTTTCCATTTCCCTGATCTGCCAGATAACAGAATTTATTGCACCTGAAGTTACAACACCTGAGACTGCACTTAGAAAAACTGTAATTATCTTGGAAATCAGCTTAATATTGCTATAAAGATGGTACCCCTCCCAGGTAAACCAAAGGTTTTTTAGTAATTAATCTTCTTGAAATGAGGTTTACAATAAGCACACCCTATGGAGAATTTTGCTCTATACTAACTAGTAAGTGGTTAGTTTACAAGGTGTTTTGTCCACAATCATGTGCCCCTGAGGAAGATGGTGCAAGTATGTCTCAAGCAATAAAAATCTTATATGTAAAAATTCAATCACATAAAACAGAATTTTTATGTAAATAGAAAAAAAAAAAAAAAAAAAGGTACTCCAAAATAACCAAATTTTCTGATGCAAGGGCAGTCCTGAGAAGAGGCAACAGCGTGTGAAGCAAAAATATGTTATTTTGTTGTGTTGTTGTTTCTTGTTTTTCCATTTTTTTGGCTTGGGGCATAGGTAAAATGTACTTGGCATAGATAAGAGAGGGCTGAGTAGAATCCAGTGCTTTCATGCTATTCTCGCTTCTTATCCCAGAAACCCAGGAGTCCTTCCTGCCACTTCTTTCACTCTTTGTATCAGCATTCTCTCCAATCCAAACCATCCCTAAGTCCTGTGGATTTTACCTCCCATTTCCATAACAATAAGCTGGACCTAGCTACTGTATCTTGCTTCAACTACTCTAATAGCCTCCAAATTGGAAGTGATTTTTTTTAAAAATTGAAAATCATGACACTCTCCTGCTTTGAACCATTCAATGGCTTCCCATTGTCTGAGGACAAAGCCAAAATCCTTAATTTGGCCAATAAGGCCTGCATGATCTGCCCCTCTGTTCTTCTCTAGATTCAATCTAGTATAGTTCTCTGCTTGACCTCTTGAAGCCAATCTCAAAGGACTTCTTTCAGTTGTTCTATGGAATCATGATCCTTTCCAATTCAAGGCCTTTGTACATGCTATTCTTCTAACTTGAACCACTCTTCCCTTCACCTATACACCTTGTAAAGTCCCACAGACCCTATAACTATGAGCTTATATCACCACCTTTTTGCTAGGTGGTGATATAAGCTTCCATTTGCTTCTCCAGATCCAATCTCTACCACTCTCTGTGCCCCAAGAGAATGACTTGTATGGAGTACATCAATAGAAGTTTCAGAAGGAGATACAAAGAGTAGAAATGTGTGGTCAGGGTTTCCCCCAGATCCCTCTGTGCCAGATCACAATAGGTTGGCTATGTCCCTCTATCAAAGGCCATGGCTTTGGTCAGGAAATCCTCTCCATACTGTTCTCTCCCTTTGGGTGTAGGTAACTACTTCTTCCCCATGTCTCTGGGGGCTGCACCATCCCTTATAGTTTCACTCCTGCCTAAACCTTTGTAAATAAACCCATTATTATTATTATTTTTTTAAAGATTTATTTTTATTTATTTATTTTTCCCCTCCTTGTTTGCACTTGCTGTCTGCTCATCTTTCTTTCTTTCTTTTTTTTTAAGAGGCAACTGGAAGCAAACCGGGAGCCTCCCATGTGGGATGGAGATGCCTAATTACTTGAATGCCACCTACGCTCCTTGTTTGTTGTGTCTCTCCTTGTGTTTCCTCGCTGTGTCCCTTGGTTGTGTCATCTTACTGCGCCCTCCTGTTGCATCAGTTTGCCGTGCCAGCCTGTTGCGTCAGCTCGCTGTCTTGCTTGTCTTCTTTAGGAGGCACCAGGAACCAAACCCAGGACCTCCCATGTGGTAGGCAGAAGCCCAGCTGCTTGAGCCACATCTGCTTCCCATAGACCCATTATTAAAATTCTCCTCGAGAAGCAGATGTGGCTCAAGCAACTGAGCTCCCGCCTACCACATGGGAGGTCTGTGGTTCGGTTCCCTATGCCTCCATAAGAAGATAGTGAGCTGGCGTGACAGGCAGGTGTGGTAAGCTGACACAAGATGGTGCAACAAGAGATACAAGAAGAAAAACCATGAGAGACAACAAAGCAGCGAATGGAGTTGGCTCAAGCAATTAGGTGCCTCCCTCCAACATCGGAGGTCCTGGATTCAGTTCCCAGTGCCTCCTAAAGAAACAAGGAAGATAACAGACACATCAAGTGCAAACAACGAGGGGGTGGGGAGAAATAAATAAATAAATAAAATCTTAAAAAAAATTTTTTTAAAAATTCTCCTCAAATTACTAGTGTACCAACAGTTTCTCTCCAGGTCACTGGTTTATACAGTGACCCAGTACACATATGCACAAACATATACATACAAATAACCAAAACAAGAGTATCATGAAAACAACTTACCTTTACTATGTGTGATACAGTCTTATATTTTTTATCCTATAATATTTTGTTTAAAAATTATTCTGGACATGTTCTAGAAATGGTTAGAAACTTGCAATTTGAAAAAATGCCCTAAATGACACTTCCCCAAGTATGCTTTCCCTGATCAGGAGTCCTTTGCTCAAGCTCTTATAGCACTCTTATTTTCCTGCTGAACCCTCCTCACAATTTGTACTGATATGTTAGTTCTCCACCCTCACAGCCTTCTCCCCCCCAGACTGCAAATTCCATGAGGGCAAGAAACCTAACAATGTTGCTTACTATTGTGCCCTTAGTTCTCAGGCATTGTATTCAATAATTATTTGTGAAATAAATGAACAAATGAATGAAATTCACACTTAATATATTATTTGTCCCAGCAGTACTTATATTTGGAAACATGATAAATGAATAGTGGGATTTCCAGTAGTTTCTGGGAAAGAGAAAGTTTGAAGAGGTAGGGGGCTATAAGGTATATAAACTCTATCCTGATGTAGTTATCAGAGGACATGATTTTTAAATGTAGCTTATATACATCTATTCATAAAACCTTCGAGTCAACCTTTACTTGGCTTTCACTCAATTTATCAGCAAATCTTTTCAGATTTTACATTTAAAATATATTCAGAATTCCAGTATGCATCACCCATGTCTACAAACCACGTTCTCTCACTAGGAAAATTACAATAGCTTCCTAATTATCTCCCTGCTATATCCTTCTCTCCCTTCAGTCTTATCACAGACTCTTAAAACAGAAGTCAGATAACAGTCCCTCCTCCGTACAGAACCTTCAAGTGGCTGGCTTCCCATTTTGGATAAAAGCCTCCCTTATGGTGGCTGCCCTGCTTCATTTTTCTCCATAGAAGTTATCACCTTCCAACACACCACATATTTTACTTGCTTACTGTCTGACTAAATCTCCTGGGATATAAGCTCCATGAGAGCAGAGAATTCTGTTTGCTTTGTTTACTGCAGTGTCCTCTGTGCCTAGAACAGTGCTAGTCATTCAATAAACTATTTGTGGGGCCCGGCTAGATAGCTCAGTGGATAAGAGCACGTTGGGGGCGGGCGGATGGCCTTGAGAGAGGCGGGCCGC
>PVKH010042193.1:0-10855 GCA_004027955.1 Chaetophractus vellerosus
GGGCAATAATGACTGGCAGCTGTCATAAGACACAAAGGGTAGAAGAGAAGAAAAGTTAACCATGATAGGTCAGTGATATTTGGAAAGATTTTTACAAAGCTCTCCCTGCTCCCTGAGCTTCTAAGAAGGAGTCAATATCTGAGAGCATTCATAAATCAAACTGCATTGCTATCTGGAATATCACCTAAGGAAAGTAGACAAATATTAAGGAAAAAGCACATTTGTTGTTTTCCAGAAACCAGCCCACATGGTTTCAAACCCCAGCTCTATGATTTATAAGTTTTATGGTCATGGGAAAGTCACCAACCCTTTTCAAGATCAGCTTGTTTCTCTTCTCTTAAAATTGGGATAATATCTGAATGTTGGGAAGATTCACAGAATATTTATAAAGCACCTCACATGGTTACCATACATCCTGGCTACTCAATAAATATTTGCTATCTTTATTATTAATATTGTTATCATCATCAATCATTTTTGGCAGCTTCTATTTGACCTGCACTAGAGGAATTTTAGGATCACTTTAGAAATTTGATGTTTTATTATTTGGTGAGTCTATGATGCAAAATGGATAGGTATAGAAGCTGAAAACTCTCATGACCTACCTCTGAGTTACTAAAGTAGAAAACAGTTTAATGAATGACCCATTAAAAATGCTGCCTCCTATGAAGAATTAGAGTTAAAGAAGAGTTGGGTTGGTCATAAACAACTTCATGTCTTCCCAACAAGGAGTTTCTATGTCCCAGTGAAGCCTCATTTGGGAGAAGGGAGACGAGGCAGAAAGGAAAGATATGTCCCTTGGGTCTCAGTTTTGAAATCTGGACTTTTCCCTGTGAAATGAGCCAGGAAGGAGCTCATCTGGATACTGTTCAGAAATGTGGCAAATCATAACATTTACTTAAATCTATTTCAAACCTATCAAAAGGTATAACTCTTGATTTCTATTAATTTAGTTTCTATTAAGGGTATCACCATCCATTTGTTGATTCTACTTAAGAGAAATAGAAAAATGCACCTGCAATATAGGGCATTTGGAGCATTTTACATCTAAGATGTCCCTGCAATAGGCTTTAATCTAATTAGTTATGATGATCAGGTATCTATGGAAACAGCCATATAGTTGTACTTAAGCCAGACAATCACTTACTCATTTGATAGTAAGCAATCCACACAAACTAAGCTTGGTACTTAGTTGTGTTAGGTCCTTGTAGCACATACAAAAACAGAAAGAACAGAAAAGATGAGAAAAAAGGCCGGTGTGTTACACTGAAGTGCTATGCCTACAGTGAATAACTAAGGAATCCCAAAGGCCGGAAGTTCATTTCATTCACACAACATCAATTTTGAATGAGCCCAATGAAATACCTCCCCAACAGTACATCAGTGGAAGGAATTGTCCTATTAATAGCATACTTCAGCTACATTATGGGTTAAATGGGTTAACTGGGCTTTTGTTAGATGGCCTCGTAATATACTAATCATTTATAACATAATTTCTATGGAAAAATATGTCCTGAATTCCAAGCACTGAACTAAATAATAGACTTAAGAAACACAGCCTATGGGGAAATGGGGGCTTCCTGTATCCTCAGAAAAAAAACAAGGTGAAGTAGAATTAGCCCTAAACTCAGTATCTGAAGATGTGGGTTCTAGTTCATGATCTTTTAGTGACTACCTGGGTGATTCTAGTCTTTAATTTGTCTGGGCCTCAGTTAGTCTGCTGTCGAACAGCAATGGAGGGAGGCAGATGTGGCTCAAGTGATTGGGCTCCCGTCTTCTATATGGGAGGTCCAAGGTTCAATTCCTGGGGCCTCCTGGTGAAAAGCAAGCTGGCCCGCACAGCAAGCTGGCCCACGCAGAGTGCTGGCCCATGTGTAGTCCTGACCCATGCAGGAATACTGGCCCGCGCAAGAGTGTGGCCTGCATGGAGAGCTGGTGCAGCAAGATGATACAACAAAAAGAGACACAGAAGAGATACAATAGTAGGAGTCATGGCTGACCAGGGAGCTGAGGCGGTGCAAGAGATTCAGCACCTCTCTCCACTCCAGAAGGTCCCAGTTTCGGTTCCCAGTGCTGCCTAAAGAGAACACAAGCAGACACAGAAGTACACACAGAGAACAGACAGTGAGCGCAAAACAAGGGGGTAGGGGGAGAAATAAATGAATAAATAAACCTTTAAAAACAAACAAACAAACAAAAAACAGCAATGGTAGTATCCATTTTTTTCTACAATGTAAGCACCTGAGGTCAGGAACTGTGCCTGTGTTGAATAAATATTTGGTGAGGGAATGAATGAATGAATAAATGTCTGCCTCCGCATTGTAAGCAGAATCAGGGATAATGCATGCAAAAAAATTCCAGAAACTGTGAAGTGGAATACGAATGAGAGGCATGATAATTATAACATATCGTTACAGACCGAGCGTCACCTTCTGTGCCTTCCATAACCATTTTGCTGATTAGTGCAGAAGGGTCATTGGACCTAGTAAAGAATCAGGGGCTGGGGGTCCGGAGAGGTGGTAATTGGAAAGAAAGTATGCTGGAAAATGAACTGGTTAGATCCAAGGCCTCAAGGTAGGCAAATACGGGCACAGGGATTTGATAAAATGGTCTCAAGGATCACACAGAGGACCAGAAGGAAGGCCATTCTGCCTGAGTCAGTGTGGAAACAAAGAACTAGACGTGGAGCCCAGGTTCCACTGTGGCTGGTTAATTTAAAAAAAAAAAAAAGGCCTGATGCATTAAAAAGGATATATCTCAGATGTAGGATTTATATATAAGTAGAATGAAGCAGGATTCAATCAAATCCCTGCCAATGTTTGCCAACTTGCATGTTATTTTTGCCCGCAAATAGTCACTCTCATGATTAAGCCCTTGGGGTGCATGCAAGGTCAATACTCAGGATGTGTGGTAGGAGAAGGATAGACGAGGTTGAAGGGAAAGGGCGTTTGGAGCCTGTGAGTCCCAGGAAAGTGACTTTTTGTGTGTGTGCCTTATGAATCAGGCATCCAGAATCTGTCTCTCCTACATGTTGTTCAGAATCTTCATATGCCTTAGTTGCAGATGCAATCAAGCATCCACTTGGAATGTATGATTGGGATATCTGTAAATTGAGGCCCAATCAGCACCTCAGACCTTGGCCAAAGCACAGGCAATGAGCAGTCAGGGTTTCTGATCACTCCTCAAAAGATTCAAGTCTGTGCCAAAGCCTGCAAAGACTTCCCAATCAGCCTCCTTATCCCCTTGAGGTGCACAGACAGCCACTTCCAAAGGCCACCCTTCCCCCTGCCCACACCACCTTATCAAGATAGCAGCCACCTCGTCTGCCCTAGCTAGTTTTGCTGCTCCAGCAACCAACCCTGAAATGCAATCTACAGCGGCTCTATATCTATTGCTCTGGAAACCACTTAAAAGGGCCCAAGAGGAGGTAAAATGATAGATTTTTACATTAAAGAAGAGAGGGACAGAGAAAGAAGCAGAGAGAAAGACAAGTCTTCTCCCTAAACAGTCACACAAGCAGTTCTTTTATACCATTTTTCAAATTTTTCTTCCCCCAATCTCAAAGTAATAAAATACATATTTTCTCATAATGCAGAAAATGGGTCACCTTGTTATAAGGACATAGTTTTCAGATTCAGAATCATCATCTAGCCCTACCAACACTACTATGGACCTTGGACTAATTACCTAAGCACTCATGCCTCGGTGTCTTCATCTGTTATAAGGACAAAAAAAATAATACCTGGTTCTCTTGTGGCACAGGACCGCTGTGTAAATCAAATGAGATAATATATGTAAAAGCATTTGGAGAAATTAAAAGCACATTCCAGAAATAAAACACTGATTAAAGGAAATCTATTCAATCAAGAAGTGCCTTCTCTATATCTAGTATTTTTTCAAGAGAAAATAAACAAATACACATGGTTATCAATTCAATGAATGTGTACTCTTTAGCTCCTTGGGAAAGTTATGAACTTTAGTACATTTTCCATATTTTTAAAACCCAAATTCCCTATGAGCCCACATACAAAAGTTTTCTCTTTGTATTTCTCCACCTAAGGACTGGTAGAGAGTAGACTCATTTGTTCGTCCCTTCCATGTTGGTAAATACAATAATTCAAACAAAAATGACTATAAACTAGCCTGGGCATTCACAGGAAGCTTTATATGTGCAATTATCCTGAAACATTTCTCATTTCTCTGCTTAAACACCTTATCCAGCCAAACTTGCCAAACGAGTGAGAGGGTATGTCTGAACTCAGGGTCATAACGGTGTAAGTTCATTAACTGTGAATTATTGTTTTGAACCAGGCTTGGCTTCCAAGGCCACAATTATGCATTCCTAATATAACATCCCTGACACCAGAAGAAAATAGTCTCCACAATTCTCACCTTGAACTCACAAAGACCTCCCACATTGTTTGTTACCTGTTCCCTAGACAAGTGACTCTATCCAGCTTTGCTGTGTTGTCTTTAATCATACCCCCATACTTTAGGGCACACGTTTATGGCAGAGAAGGGTAGAGTGGGCCAAACTGTCCCAGCAGGTGAGTCAAAGCTCAAAAGGAGGCAGGGAGTATCATAGACCATGGGCAGGCTTGCTTGACTTTCTGCTGCCATGGCTTCCCCATATCAGAGGATGGGTGGAAAGATGCAGAGGCCTCCCATGTGCTGCACAGTTGACCTCAATCATCTCATTTAACCCTCACAGAGCTGTAAGCTAGGTCTGCACTTCTCTGTTTTTGCTGTAGGATCAAACTATGTACAAAATATTAGGGAAAATATGGTTGTCTTCTTTCTACCTCCCCAGAGATTCTGGTTCATTAGACTTAGGGATGGGTTCCCATCTCGGCATTTTTCATTTGATAAATGTGAACCTGGAGATTTTCAGAGACTGACAATAATACCAATATTAATAATAGCAAACAGCCCTCGAGAGTTACCATGTGGCAGGCAGTCAGCTGAATGCTTTACATGTTCCTTCTCGTTTGATTTTTATAGCAACATCACGGGGTAGATATTAATATTATCTACACTTGAAGATGAGGCCCCTGAAGCCTAGAAAAGGCAGGGGGCTTGCACAAGACTCCAAGGCCATTAATATCAGGATAAGGACTCTGACATGGAAATCTGTGTTCTTTCCAATCTACTAGCTGCAGAATCCCAATTTAGGAAATTAAATGATAAGTGCTTATGTTGGTGACGACTTTCCTGTGCTCTCTCTCCTGGGACGTTAATGATGCTGTTAGTTGACGTCACCATTACCATCGTCATATCATCATCATCATCATTATTAGTTTTCCCTGGTGAAGCCCGAGGTCAGGGTTAGGAGCAAAAATTCCTGAAGGAGGAGCCAGAGGGGAAACAGCAAAAAGTAACAGCATCTGTGGACCGAGATGGGGCTGCAGGGACGAGCTCACTGGACCCCCTCCCCTGGATGTGACTTGGCCTAAAGCCACTTCCCAACATATAATTAAGATAAAACTGATCCTCTGGTCTTCTACCACCTTTTAAATCTCTGAATCTCGGCCTTGCAGGGGCCTTTACACAACAATAGTTATAAACACTTTCCACTTCCAAGGACTCTTTCAAGGCAACCAGCGACATCTAACCATGCCCCCACAAAATCAATATCATCATACTGCTCAAAGATAATCATAATGCCTAAGATACTTAAAGTACCTCTGAGCCTCAAAAACTTCAAAGCCTTTTCAAATCTGCCCCCACATTCTATCTTCGCCACTTCTGGCAGTGGAAGGAGACTTAAGGGAGGGAATAACTATCATCCCTTTAATCCCATCTCCCCCAAACTGGAAATCACTGCATCATCTTCCCTTCACTCTGCAGGCTCCCAGATGAGCTGACTCTCGTGTGCAGAGGAAAATGCCCGAAGGTCTTCTTGGTCTTTGTCAGTATGTCTGTCCCGTGGACTGTCCACAGCTCAGTTGTCTCCCATGGAATCCCCAGGCATGAGTTCACATTCAGCTCATACCTCCTTACGTGTAGTGCCTCAGAACAGTGCCCCTTCTGCACTGACTTTTCCTAGGAAGGAGGTGTCCTGGTACAAAGTGGACTTCAGAGATGAACACGAGGCCTGTCCTTGGCCACAGGAGTTCCTGTTTATGCGCTCCTAACTCAGGAGGCCCAGAGAGCAAGGATGGGGAGGATATGGCATCTCAGGCAGAAAAGAGCAGCCTGAGGCTAAAATGAAGAATTGCACAAACCCAACAACAAGAGACTGGAAAGAACTAGATGGGATACTAAGATGCAAACTTTAGGAGGCGGTCAGGACAAAGATACAGATCTTGGGGGTGGGGTGCAGTAAAATGCAAGGCTAAGCAATTAAATGCCAAAGTTGTCAAGACTAAGTGAGGGGAAACTTTCCAGAAGGCAAATCTGGGCCAACACTGAGAAAGCAGGAAGTGTGGGGCTCTGCAGACAGGGACTAGAAGGTCACTGGGGCTCTCCTCCCACCCCAGTGCTGCATCTTGACCTGCTATGTGGTTAAGAATCTTGGAGAGAGAGGCACTAATGCCAACCAGGCTTGTGGCTTGGCCAGATGAGCTGGGTCTGGGAGAGCAGCTTTATACCATGCCCTTGTTGTCATTAGTTCAGGGACACCAAGTGTGGGTAGAGCCTGGGAGTTGGAAAAATTCTAGCTAAGAAGAACTGAAGTTGGCAGAGTGGAAAGAAGGAGAGCCTTGGCTCTTGGGAGCTGCAAGCCTGTCCCTGTTGAGTGGGAATTTAGGAGGAGGGCCCCCGGATGCATTGTCCTTGTAGTTTTCAATCCAGGTGAGACCTTTGTGGCCCTGGAGCACAGAGTCCTCCCATAGTGCTTTGTCTTTCTTAAAGCCCCTGCTCTGTTGGGCCCAGGGCAATGCAGAGCACGCTGCAGACAAGGTCCCCAGAGACCTTGCAATCAGAGCCAAGCAACAAGGACAAGGAGAGATGTTTTAAACATATTCAGAAAATGAATAAACAAGAGACAAATGAACAAACACAGCAAATTGTTTCCACAAGTAAGTCAAACATGCTTCGGTGTGCATGTGCCGAGTGGCACTATAAAGCGATGGGGAGTTAAACAGTTATGTCTTCTGGTCTACCCAGGGCTGGGGCCCATTCAGCTCCTTAAAATTAACAAGTGGGGTACTCCATTTGGAACTTGTGGGTCTCAATCCTTGAGTGAGTGATTATCTCTCTAGTGCCTTCCTGGATCGATGGCAGTCTCTTTGGACAGCAGGTGGCTTTGGCATCATTGTGCTGGAAAACCTGGACCATATAGACTGGCTGGGATCTGTGCCTGATACCCCAGGTGTGGGCCAGGCTATGCTGCAGTTCTAGTTGGAAAGGCTGCCCTGTGATGCAGAGAATGGCTTTGCAAAGTGCTTCAACTTACAACGGGATTTAGTAAATGCCTCCATTTATGCTACAAAAGCTGAGGATTCTGGGGACAGAAAGGAACTAGAAGCCATCAATTTACAAGTGTGCAGAAAGAGAAAGAGTGGAGAGCAGCTGCCAGGTACCACTGCCAGTGATTGCCCGAGACAATAATCCCACCTTTCTGGTTTCCTGCAATCTGGGATGGAGAGAAATCAATCCAAAGGAGAGATTGGACACAGTCATGTAGTATGCATTTTTTTTCTTTTGTTTTTTGTTGTTTTACATGCAGACCTGAGGTCAAGCTTATCTGAGGCTTTAGGCTTCAGAGGGAAGTCTGGAGAATGCTGGTGTTGCTGAACCTAAACCATCCTTAAGAAGGAAGAGGAATAAAGAGGTACATTGGCATTCACAAAGTGATAGCATGGATTTCAAGGGAGCCCTGACCTGTGACACTGAGGTTTGCTGGCAGCCAGGCTGCCTGCATCTCACTTTGATTCAATTAGAGCCCAGATCACTGGGCTCTTTCCACTGGTTGCCAACCTGGCCTCACCCGCTGGGCCCTACCACCTGGCTCAGACCTGAGGGTCTGGCTTGGCTACTCATGAACTTCTGCTGTTGGGTCTGGGCCCCGTGTCCACTGGCCACCTGGCCTCCCTGCTCAGATGCATTGACACGTGTTGTAGGTCTCAGAAGAATGTGCAATTAGCTACTCAAAGCATTACTCAGATGACTTTGCAGCCTGGAGCACAGGATGGTGTGGCTTATAAAGTATTATCATGAACATCTTCTGCTTTGATGCTACCAACAGCCCTGAAAAAGGCTCTTCAAAACCATTTTCAACCTGAAGAAAAGGAGAATCTGAGAGACTACCCCAAAAATGCAGTAAGCTTGGGACAGAAGGTAGATGAGGACACAACACCAGCTTTTCGCCCCGCAGATGGCTCCTTTCTCTTTCCAGGGAACTATGAGCCATGCCACTGGAGGAGAGAGCTCTGTTCACAGCCCATCGGTCAGTGCCAGCCTCCCCTGCAAGGGCTGGGCAGAAGGCAGAACCCTGTACTGGCTGCCCCAGAAAGACCCAACTGACTCCATCTGTGGCACAAACTTGACTCCAGGGGCCAGTTGTGTGAATTCAGAGAAGGCAAATCTCCAGACATGAACATTCATTCTGCTAATTACAAAGCCCTGAGGACTTTGATAGAGGCCTAGTGACAGTAAAAAAACAAACAAAAAAAAAAAAACTGAGCAATAATAATTAAATGATAATAGCAATACGGTAGGTAGGAACTGCTATTTCCATTTTACTGATTAAGAAAAATAAATTGGAGGTAGGGTCATCAGCTCCTTAGAAGGAGTTAGTAACATGTCCACAATCTCACAACTAGTAAGAGGGGGAGCCAAATTTGAATTGAGGTCCACGTGGTTCCAAGCTCCTTTGTTTGGTTGATGGAGAGAGGAAAGGAGAGTTCATCAGTGAAGGCAGAAAGTGCCCTTTGGTGAAGCAGGCCCACCCATTTGCAATTTGTACCTAGAGAACAATATGGACAGTGACATATTGTTGTGCCAGGAACAGACTCTTCCTTGACCTGGGAAGTGCCACATACATTGGCCCTGCCATTTCGAATTGGAGCTATGGGAGAGTAGAGCCACCAAGCCAGGTCTGTGAGAGGCCATTCAGCCACCCAGACCGGGAAAGACTGAGGCTGGGGAATCAGGAAGGGGGAGCAGCAAGGATAGGACTCATGCTCAAAAGTGGAATTGCACAGCTTTCCCCCTACATGGACAATTCTGGATCTTTTCACATAAGCTATGAATTTAGAACCCCATTTGATGATCATTTGGTCTCCAGGCCCACAGTCCTTCCTCCCAAGGGTACAATTGTGAGCTCAACCCCAGAGCCACTGGGAAGCTCCACACACACCTCCTTCCTTAAACCTTTTCCAGTCACGTCTGTTCAATAATTTTCTTCTTCCTTTGCTGCTCTTTGGTGTTTGTGTCTGTATTGTGTACATTGGCATAAACTTATTCCACCAGCACCATGTTGCTTGAAGCAATGAGCCTACGTTGGAGCTTTGGCTAAACAGCTTTCTGGCTTCATAAATTTGAGAAGTCTCATTTTATCTCCTTGAGCCTCTACTTCCTTATCTCTAGAGAAGAAAATAGATTCCCAACCTCCTCTCATGACTGGTATGAGGATGCAATGATCACTGCTTTCGAAAGCATTGCATCCTGTAACGTGCTATAAAACTGTAGCAGATTACTTTGATTTTAACTACTGTATGCTTCCTGTCTCTCCAGGAAATTTGGAAGTTCCTTGAAAACTAGAACCAGGTCTTATATTTCTTAATATCTTCCATAGGGTCTAGTTCTGCAAACAATATTTACTCAGTAAATGCTTGTCGAAGCCATGAAGTAAAGAAGCTTATATTTCAGTAAGGAGACATGTGTGCTCAATACACAATGTAATGCGTGGAAAGATCTGTCAGTATCTGAGGGAGGAAGCATAAGGCAAGCAAAGACAGGAAAAGATATGCAAAGGCAGAGAGAATTCTCACAGAGGGGCTACAAGGATAGAGGAAAGGGGAGATCAAAACGAAGTACTTAGGGCATGCCATGGACAGAGGACCAGTGTTGGATGGTCCTTGGGAAACCCTCCAACCCATGAGCAATCCCAAATCCCCAATTAAAGATCACTGCTTAGTGAAGCTTTCTATTAATGGCAGCCTGACCTTGGAAAGGAAAAGGAGGTGCACCAAAATCATCAGAGAGTTAGACATGGTACAATGGGACAGTGGACAGAGGAGAGTGGATTTAAAATCACAACATCCAGGTTTGAGTCCTAAATCAGCAATTTAAAACTGATGTGCCCCAGAACAAGTTATTTAATGTCTGGAGTGTTATGTTTTCATCTTTAAAATGAGTAAAATATGATTTGCTCTGCCTCTTTTTTATGACCAATTCTGGGATCAAATGAGAGAGTATTGAAAAGCAGCATGCCGACATAAGGGACCTAGGTTCAAGAGGAATTCAGGATTAGAGGCCAATTCATCTTAATGGTAAATTCTCTCTCTTGTGTGCATGCGCTCTCTCATCTATCTATCCGTATCTGTCTATCTATCTTTCTATCTCTCTCTCTCTCTATCATCTATCTATCTGTCTGTCTGTCTGTCTGTCTGTCTATCTATCTCTATCATCTATCTATCAATCTATATATCTATTGATCTATCTATCTATCTATCCATCTATCTACCTATCTAATCTGTCTCTCTATCTAATCTATCTATCTATCATCTATCTAATCTGTTTATCTATCTATCTACCTACCTACCTACCTACCTACCTACCTACCTACCTACCTATCTATTGTTTAACAATTATTTTACTTTAGGACATCTGTTTTAACTCCAGCATCAAGATGGGTCCTATTGCATATTCTTTCTCCTTAATATCTACTGTGAGCCTCTCTCTGGGTCCT
>PVKH010042194.1:0-10850 GCA_004027955.1 Chaetophractus vellerosus
GCATGGGGGCTTGTCCTCCTGACAAACACTTCTCCTGCCACACATTCCTAGCTGTTCCTACCTGGCTTCCCATCCTTCTAGCCACCCAGTGTCAGGTCCTCGGGGCAAATCCACTGCCACAGCCTCGGTTTTTCAGGCCCCCAGATCCCAGTGCAGACGGTGTTTCCCTCGCCATTGTGCACGCAGGGCCTGGCACAGAGTTGGAAGTCATACATTGAAGGAGCAAATAAATGGTTGAAATTTAAACTACTGAAAATTTGATGCAGTACTTTTTTTGCCTTTGAAGACCTTTGATTGTGGGGTAAACATATTTTATATGCCCTGGGGGAAACTGTCAGCCCCACCCAAACTATTTATTGATATGGAAAACTTAGAGAATTACAGAAATGTCATTTGGCTCTGTATTCATCTGGATTTATTTTCTTCAGCGTTTACCATATATACCCGTGAGAAGCCATTACTGTCATATCAAACTGTTCAAAGTCCATTTGATTCTAGCCTTCAAAGGTGCTCAGTATTTCTCTGGGTCATGGCCATTTGTACAATCTTTAAATTAAGCAGCAGACAGTGGACTTCACTGCCTCACCCCAAATGGAGCACTGGGCTGTAAACCTCCTGCACTCAAGGGGCAAACGGTGTAATTTCCCCTGAACTTTTGATTTCCGTCTTCACAGTCGGAAAGGTGAGGACTCACTGCCTGGGGACCCCCGAGGCTGCTTGTCGAGCAGGGACTCGGGGACATTTGCCAGGGCGGCGGCCTCAGGCCTCAGGCCCTGCCCTCCTTGCTGTTCTCAGAGCCTGTCCCACTGCGAGCTCATCACGGACGACGGGATCCTGCACTTGAGCAACAGCACCTGTGGCCACGAGCGGCTGCGGGTGCTGGAGCTGGACAACTGCCTCCTCATCACCGACGTGGCCCTGGAGCACCTGGAGCACTGCCACGGCCTGGAGCGCCTGGAGCTGTACGACTGCCAGCAGGTGACCCGCGCCGGCATCAAGAGGATGCGGGTAGGT
The DNA here is from genome assembly GCA_004027955.1 of Chaetophractus vellerosus. Taxonomy (NCBI): domain Eukaryota; kingdom Metazoa; phylum Chordata; class Mammalia; order Cingulata; family Chlamyphoridae; genus Chaetophractus; species Chaetophractus vellerosus. The sequence goes on from PVKH010042194.1 coordinate 1,015, forward strand.
GGGGGCCGGGCGGCGGCGGCACCTGGCCTCTGCTTTGTGCCTTCTACGCTAAGCCGACGGCTGTGCCGACCGAGCTGGCCGTCCAGACGTCACCGTAGGCTTCTTCAAGAGGCTCAGCTTGGCGAGTCCGGGGTGGAGGGCGGTTCCACGCAGCCTTGTCTGGGCTGAGCACCTCGGTAGGCCTCCCGGCAAGAAAGGCAACGGAAGGCCATCGCTAGTTGGAAGTGCAGCATGGTCTTGCTAGCCTCCAGGTAAGAGGGCTCAACAGAATTTGGCTTTCTTTCCCGTTTGTGTTTCAAGTTCAGACCGACTCTGCACTTGCAGCCCCAGAGCAGCCTCGTCCGGGGCTGCCAGCTGTAGGGATGTCCGTTTGCATGGAGAGCAGTGACCGCCTGCATGCCGCAGGGTAGTCCACTGCCGCGCCCCCGCGTCTTTAGAAGGGGCTGTTTAGGGGATGTGTCTATGTAAGCCTAGCTCTAGCCTAGGATGACAACCACGATCCTAAAGCCACCCGAGTGTAAGGGCTCCACATTCTCCTCCTTTCTGCGCCCAGGCTCAGCTCCCTCACGTTAAAGTCCATGCCTACTTTGCCCCCGTCACCCCACCAACGGCAGTGGGAGGAAGTGGACAGCAACTGTGCAGATGCTGTGTCATCCTTTGACAGCAGCTGCTTCTGCCTGAGGAGGGCCAGGGTGCCCCTTCCTCCAGGGAGGGCCCATGTCTTCCGGACCTACTCCACAGTCGCCCCATCTGCTGACACTCCAGTGGGAAAGCACTTCCAGGTAAAGACGTCTGTGTGGCCTGCAGGAACTCAGGTGTTCGTCTTCACCTTCATTCTGCTCTAACGCTCTCCAATCAAAGCTGGGTCGTTTGTCCTGTGTGGCTCGAGTGGTCCCAGTGCAGCCAGGACTACGTAAGAAACCTGGACTTCTGAAGAGGCGAGTGAGCGCCTAGCTGGGTATGGGAGCCCTGCCCTCAGCTTTATCAGCAGTCCTCAGAACAGACCACCAGTGTCACCAGAAACAGAGCAGAGAATCTAAGCTGTTCATTTTTCTACCTGACGCGTAAACCACTGGCTTACTTTCATTCATGATTCCAACTTGATTGAAGATTAAAAAGTGACTGTACTGCAAATTCATAATGCCTAATAGTTTGCTATGTAGGGACTTACGTGGAAGGCATGTTAATGGGTTTCTATGAGACACCAAAGAAATGAAGACTCCAAACTGGGTGGAGCAGGGCCTTCACCCTTCTGCTCTAGCAACTTACGTACATCTCTAGAGAACAAAACCAAAAACTAAACAAAAGCAATTCAGAGTTTCCTCCTGGTCAGAAATTATCAACTCTGGCATATGCTACAGCACATAATACATTTTTGTTAAAGGGAAAAAACTATGTCCATGTCTCTCAAATTTGAGGGACTTTAAATAAAATTGATTAAGGCCAAAGCTCTATCATATAACAAATTAAAAATAATGGATGCATGTAGAATGAATGTGGGTTTTTTTCAAGTTTATTTTAAAATCTTAGAAATCAGATTACACAAGAACTATTCAAAAATTTTACACACTTAAAACTCAGATCAGTAAAGTGTTGGCACCTTTGACTCATAAAAATAAACCATTGCAATGTTAAGGAAAAAATAGGTCAGAAGGGTTTATTGCTATAATTTTATGGCAGACAAATATGAGCAAAAGCATAAAGCATCTTTTAAGTTCAGACCTTCCTAATATTACCTAAAACCTGGTGAGCCTCTTTCCTGCTGTGGCTGGCTCTGTGCAGTCCACATCTGTGGCCTCTAGGCACTGTCACCACCTTCACCGTGAGCCATGTCAGTGGGAGCCGACCCTTCCTAGCAACCCCTCCCCAAGGAGAAGAGGCAGAGACTCACGAGAAGCTGAAATGAAACAGCAAAAACCGGAGGACGTTTTCCCACCACTAGCGACATCTCTGTCAGACGGGCCTTAAGGACGTGTACACTGCCTCAGCCTTCTCTAGACAGAGAAGCATACATGTACACCCCCGCAAATTAACTTAGCAGGGAAATCAGAACAGGCATAAAAATCCTGATGATTTTATTGCCTTCCAATATTATTTCAGTATTTCCTGGTCTATATTGTGTGTATCCCCAGAGTAATTATTTAAAAATAAACATTTACATGGCTGTATGGGGGGAAAAAAATGATTGCTGCAGGGAGCCATTTTTAAACAAAAATGAACACATAACACAGACTTCCTTTGGTGATTAAGAGTCTGTTTTAAGAAATAATTTAAGTGACCAGAGCCTTCTCTACATTATTATTGTTCTCCCTACTCAAAGCTGGTTTGCTTCCTTTGTGAGTGTGAAAAAGTTACTGGAATAATCTGTTCTCAAGCTGCATCATTCTGAGAGAACTGAGAAGAAAAAAAAAGCCCACACGGGCCTGACCTCTTACAGCATTTGGATTGGCTAATGCTCACGACACACACAGTAAAACCCCCTGATGCAGTGATGTGCACAGGACGTGAGGTGACCCTGGAGACAAGGCAGGAACTGGGATTTTAAATGAGACACACTTCTGCAAAACAATCGGAAAACATTTATTATACTGAAATGTACATCCTACTATTAAAAAAAAAAAAAGCAAATTTGCTGGTGCCATAATTTAACCTGTTTCACTGGGATAAACTACTGTTCAATACCATTTGTATAAATTTGTATAATTCCAGGTTTGATGAGCTTTTTATGTTTTTTTTTTACCCCACTTCTAAAACCTGATGAGGAGTTCAAAACAGCACACAGCATTAGATGGCATTTATTGTTCCATGTATCTTGAAACCCCAAAAGGAACGCTATATAGACAAGTAATAACCTAAAACAATTGAGAGAGAAGCTCACTTCTTTCTCAGGTGATTGGTACAGCCAACGTGATCATACAAAAAGCAAGGGAAAATGACAGAAAGGAAAGCTTTCTTCCTGTAGTGTCTACAGGAGTTGCAGATATTTTGAAACTGAAGATGGAAGTATCTTGAGACAGTACTTCTTTGTATTAAATTAACCCTCCTTATGAATTAAATATAAAATGTCAAAGATTTTACCCAGCGAAGTAGCCTGTCTTTGGGCAAAGAATTCAAACTCAAACTTACTCATCCCTATTTCCATATGAACAAAGAGGAAGACCAAATAGTACATTCAAGGCCAAAACACCTGGGCAAATAGATATACTATATTTAAAATGGAGTAAAAAAAATTTTTAATTGGGTATGTGACACCACAGGCCTCAAAAATGCTTGCTGATGAAATTTGGGAATGCTTTCAATGAAGGGAAGATAAAGGTAGTGGGAGAAAATAGTGGCTTTCCTTTAAAAAGGACACTGGCAGACAAGCATTTGGTTCTGTGAAAGAGGCACTCTTTATAATAGTAAAGAAGCTACTATGTGGTGTATAAAAAGCCCCTAATTAATAACCAGAATGTTTATCCATGATTGTACTAAAGCTCAAAATTTGAGGAGAGGCATAAGGGGTTTTTATGGTACGTTTTAGTGTTTGATTTATGACAGCTAGTGTTCCGTAAATAATTTCATCTTGTTGATAATGGAGACCCCTTAACACCAAGTCAGAAGCTATCAGCAATCATACTCTTTGTTCCCCTGCTTAGGTCACCTTTTTCCAACGTCTGGAGCAGGGCTTTAAAAACGTTTAAAATGAAAAGTAGGCAAGAGAGCAGGATGCATGGGGAGGGGAAAGTGTTACAGAGAAAGGGACGGAAAAGTAAACCTGATGAGGTAAAAAGGCAATGGGGCTTCAAAAATGAAAAACCAGAAACTAAAATGATTAAAAAAAAAAAAAACAAAAAAAAAAAACCAGAAGCAAAAGTTTTTCAATGAATCTGTGACAAAGCAAAAACACAAAAGTCTTTGTACCTATTAGGATTTACACTGATCCTCTCATCAAGGTACTCCTGATAATGCAGTTTGCTTCAAGCCCACCTTTCTGGCTTGGCTCGTCCCCGATCGGGCACGATGGCGTCAGACGCACACCTGCAGACACGAACTCCTCCACGAAGGTGCAGCCTCTTACCTGACCACCGTGCCCCGTCAGCACAGTGCCGGGCTCCACAGCAGCTCTGGCCCCCAGCCCCCGCCCCAGGTGAGCGTAAGTTCAGGCAATAAAGCCAAACTGGCACAGAAAGGTAAATGCCCACGTAAGTCTTTACATTCATTTCCAAACCGCATACAGTGTAAAAGGACAGCAAAGGCTGCTTCTGGGAACTGTCTACTGGCCTCCGCCAGAGAAGCAGGCAGCACTGCCTGCACGGTGGGCTCCAGGGCCAGGCGCATGCTGTGCCCCGCGCTCGCGCTCACGAGGGTGCCTGGCCACGGCAGCGAGGAGATTCGCCTCGCATACAGCGCATAAGAAAGGTCATCTTGTGTTTTCAATATGAAACATTTTATAGGGTAAAATCCAATCCCAAGACTTCTTGGATTCGGCCTTCACACACTTTTAAGCGTGACTTTATTTGGTACTGAATACAGTTCAGTCTACGTAAGATATCACTTCAAAATTATGTGGATACCACCACCATTTTCAGCTGCATAAAAAGAAGAAGGAAGTTACTATTTTTTTCAGGCAGGCTTAGGAAAATAAGACTATTAAAGTAAGACTATTAATTTGAAAAGACCCTGAAATAAGAATTCAGAGGCTACTTTTAAATTCTAGAGGGGAAAAAAAAGCTGATCAACTCTCTCTAGCTCCTCTTCCCTAAGGCCTTCTGCTGTTTAATGACTGGCTGTCCTCCAATGAACACCCCTAGTCCTGTGCTGTTCCCGTTTTGTGGGACAGGGTCTACCAAGACAAACAGCCAGAGCACTAGAGACACGATGAGCAGGGTGAAGGGGAGGTATACGTCAGCCCTGTACAAAATATACGTATACACTGACGGCAGAAATGTGAATGCCGGCATCCATCTCTTCTGGAAAATTTGTTGGAACTCCTCAGAGGCAGCTCCCAAATATTTTGAAAGTCTATCCTACTTTTGCCTAGTGTTTCTCAATGATGAGATGTGAACAGGCATTCGCCAAGGAATGAATGTTTTTCATGAGGCTGAAAGTCTGACAAACGGTAAACTGAGATTGAAGGGGAAATTCTATGATGTCTGACCCAGAAATATCCACCAGGTGCACACCACACAACTATCACAGTATGAATTTCCTTTCTTAGATAATGTGAGTTCTGTAAAATAAGAGGTTATACTGCTTTGGGAACAAAAGATGGAGCAGAAGCATACTAAGCTAAAGATGTTTCAGAAAGTAAAATTCAGCCTTGCGGGTAACTTGATGGCATAAGCAACATGTCAGGTCCAAAGTGAAATAATTTCAGCACTGCCTTAGGCTATTCCTTTCTAAAGTGACTGCCAGGAAATTTTTTGCTAAGACTGGACTTGGACCTTAACCCACTAGACTTTTTAAACTGTGATCTATTCTCAAACAACAATTCTGCATTTAAAAATCCCTTCTCTATCCAACCTTTGCATGTCAGAACTCACCTGAACCCTGTCTAGGCCCCTTTTCCACACTCTCTCCCTTTAATTCCTCAATGATTTCTATGGCTATCTGTCACCACTTATATACTGATGGCTTCTAAATTTGCCTCTTGAGGCCAGAATGACAGAATACACTGCCTATACTTGATAGTATATCCCAAACGGGCCTCATCTGCTCTGTCCAGCTTCACGTACATCTACCCACTTCCTCTTACTGGGCCTCACAACCTCCCTTGCCCTCAAATACGGGGCAGCAGGACCCGTCTATAGATCTCTAAGCTACCATCGCCTGGATGGCGTCTCCTGGCTCATATTGCTACCTTCGTCTGTGTCGACAGCGTAGCCAGAGGGAAACAAGATTCTCATCATCTTACTCCTTTCTTCAAACAACCTCACTGACTTCCCAATGCATTTCAAATAAAATCCAAACTGCCATCACCAGGTCCTGCACTTCCAGACCTTTCCTCCCACTGCCCTACACACACACACACACACACACACACACAGGCCGTCTCTCAAATAAGCTGAGCTCTTTCCTTTGCACCCGGCCACACGCCACCCTTGGAAGGCCTCCCAGGTGGCCGCTGCTCCTCCCTTGGTGAGGCCTCAGCACTGATGACACCTCTTCTGACGGCCTGGTGTCCCCCACGCTGTCCCTTTCCTTCACGGCACTGAAAGTATTTGTAATGACATGTATCTGCTGGCAGGCTTTCTTCTGGGGAGTTGCAGGCCTGCTCTGTCCAGGACCTAGCCCACGCGGAAAGCACAGTGCCTGGCCCAAGGTGCTCAGGGCAGTGCTGGCTGAACACATGCCGACTTTCCCCAGTCAGGACTGGCTCCTCTTCTCTATTTGTTAATTTCTGCCATACCCACTAGAAATATTTTCTTGGTTCATTTTTTCAAACTCTTCTTAAAATTAGTAGTCAGCATTTTGGAAAGTATAACAGATAAGAGGGCTGCTGACAGGCACACGCTGTCTTTCACGATTGCAGCATTCCCAGACACATGCAAAAGTACCTTTTACTGTAGAGAATAAAAAACAACTCTCATCTTGAATGTTCTGAACCACCTAGAAAGATAAAACATAAAATTATAATTAATATCCGGCTGTCCTTAACTGACTAGAGAAGCTTAAATATCGTTGCTAAAGGAACGAAGTGCAGGACAACAGTCAAAATGGAAATTCATGAATGGGTATGAGGTAGTGAAAATCCACACGCACTGTGACTGGGCAGCCCATGACAGTCCCCGAGAGGCCCGTTCAATGACCTGTGCTACACAGTGTTTACTGCTGGGGCCTGTGACAAATGACTGACAAAATAAAGTCATTTCATAAAAGTGCTATAATTACTCGCTTGTCACTGACCACTGGGGGGAAACTGTACCTCTAACCTTACATTGTTAAAATAAACTAGCCGTCAAATAATGAGCAGAACACATTCAAATGCCTCTCTACATAAAAAGGCCAAAGCTCCCCACTAAGCCTGGTGTAGTGCCCCCCGCCCCCCATGAGACCTTGAATTTAAATGGAGGGAAGCAGGGGCTGTACTTGATTTGCATTCCTCATATCTCTAGGATACTTGATGCTTTTGGTTATAAATTCTTAAAAATTTTGACCCCTACCTAATCTCTGGAAAGGATTCTCATGAGTGTTTATTTACCTGGAAGAGGGGACATATATTTTCTATAGTTCTACAACGACATGTATAAAAGTAAATACCAGTGTGGAATTTGTTTACCTGATCACTAACAAGAATGTGAATACCAGTGGGGCCCTGTCTGTAAACCTGGTTAATGTGGTGCAAAGGAATATTAAACACCAGTGCAAGTTTTCGAGCCACTTCTGAGGCAACCATTTCTTCCAAGTAGATTGCATGGTAAACTGAAATAAAAAACAACAGCAGCATTTTAACAGTTATCTTTGATCTGTTTTCTACCTGATCCATAGGAAGATCACATCTTTCAAAGCACCAGAAATAAATATAAATGGGAACAAAGTAACTTACTTTCTCCCCTTACCACCCTCAAATCTCCCCAACTCCCCATTTGAAATATAAGACTATACTGATTATTTGTGCCCACAAATATAATTTAATTTATAATTTAATAAACATTAACAATACTATCTATAAAAAAGATTTGACATTTTAATTTTTCTTTACATTTAAATTTCCCTGCAATGAATATATATTCTCATGTATCCAAAAATTAAAACAGAGATAGACTGTAAATAAGCAGGCATGAGGGATCTTTTTGGGGTGAGAGGACTAAAACTGTATTGTGACAATGGCTGTAAAACTCTGTACATTTATTAAAATATCACTGAATTGTATATAATTACAATGGGAAGATCTTATGGGATATAAATTATACCTGAAGAAAGTTTTAAAAAATATACATCTCTAGCAATTATAAAAAGAACCCTAAAAGGGTTATAGCTTTTGATCCATTAATCCTACTACTGGGAATGACTTTATCCTAAGGAATAAAACTATGTGCCCCCCCCAATTAAAAATAAGAATATAAAAGTTATAAGCTAAGGGTTTAGACAATGAAGAATGATGCCTCTTTACAGAAGATCCCCAGCTGCAGCTGGTCCAGCACTCTGCTTTTTTCCTGGTACGTACGGTATCTATCTGCACAGAGCCAAGCACAGCTGAATTGAGTCTTCCACTGCAGGCCCCACCCAGTTACTGATTCAAGCCAGAGAGGGGTCAGGCACATCACTGCTGAGAATACTGTTTCCCCAAACCAATGGGTGTTTTTGGTTGGTTGTGTTGATGAGTACAGAAATCTTTGCTAATTGTCCATTATGAAGTTTAATTTGGGATTAAAATTGGGGTAAGATTGTAGAGATGCTCTAGAGCAGGGGTCAGCAAACCAAGCCTGCAATTTTAAATAAAGTGTATTGGAACAGGGCCACGCCCATCCTTTACATATCCTCCCTGCTTGTGCACTACAAGGGTAACCCGGGGAGTTGCACAGTTGCAACAAGAGGCCCTGTAGTCTCCAAAGCTGGAATATTTACTACCTGGCCTTTTACAGAAAAAGTTGCTGACCCTTAATCTAGACTTAAGGGTGCCAATAGTTCCACTCACATCTCCACACTCTCGTTTGAGGTACAGCTCCAAACAATTACAATCTTGACCATGTGTAAATGATGTGTAAGATCTTGGTAATACATAGCAAAAGGATTCCTTTAGAAATGTGTCCTTTAAGACTAAGCATTTGTTTCCTTTGTCTTAAAATTCACATATTTTGAAGTCAAAATGTTTCCAAATGAAAAGGCTCAGAATAGTGACTGTTTCCTTGCAATCTGTCAGTAAAATTCACATCATAACATATTTTTCAGACCTCTCCCCATTATCTGGGTGAATAACAACTGCCTCTTTGAATTCTGTAACATCTTTCCCTAAAACCTTCCGAGCAGACAGCCCTTATTCTGTTTTGGAATGTGGAAGAGGGAGAAATTACCACCATACCCACCTTACAAATGAGAAAAATGCTTTTTAAAAAATGCTTGGGGAACCAGCTGTGGCTTAATTGTTAGGGCTCTGGTTTACCACATGGGAGGCCCCGGGCCCTCATGCAGGCAAGCCACCTCAAGCAGGCAAGCTGCCTCGAGAAGGCAAGCCGCCGCACGGTGAGCTGACTCAGCAGGATGCCGCAGCAGGGGGACACAAGCAGACACAGAAGAACGCAAAGCAAATGAACACAGCAAGAACAAGCAGCAAGGGGGGGATATATAAAGAAATAAAAATAAATCCTAGAAAAAAAAAAGCTTGCTTTTTTTTTTTAAAAGGATCATATTTAGAGGAAGAGAGGGAGAGGCCAGGATTATTTTTCTATGCCGTAATCCATCACTAAATTAGACAATTATTAGGGAAATACCCAGATGAGAAACCCTCCCAATACTCAGGTGGGAAATAATGTCCAGTCTATTCCCAGTAACTCCAGGCCCAGCACCAGACTCACCAGGCTCCCCAGCTCAGGACACATGTGATGACCTTGTCTGAGACAAGGCCACACACTTGATTTTTTTCGCCCCCCAGTCAGTTAAGTGGTAGAAAAAAAGAAAGAAAAAACTCTCATGCTTTCTTGTCAAGCTGTCATTGTTACAGTCATCACTTCAGTAAATCTGAGATTGAAAAATTAAAAAGCCAGAGCAAAACTTAGCACCCAAATTGGTGTTTTATCTTGTTAGATATTTCTGGCATAAAGGGCAATATAGAAAGAGATCCAGGGGAGTGGGTGTAGCTCAGTGGTTGAGCACCTGGGTTCAATCCCTGGTACCTCCTTAAAAAAAAAAAAAAA
>PVKH010042195.1:0-10860 GCA_004027955.1 Chaetophractus vellerosus
AAACGCACAGAACCTTACAGGACAAACAGTGAATCAATAAAAGTAATGAGGGCTCCTAGGAGAAACGGCTGATTCTAGGACTGAGGCAGGGAATATGCAAGATGAGCCCAGAGCATCTTGTAGTGCCAAAAAGTAAGGAAGTGCTAAAAAAAATGCAACAAAGACTATGTCAAGGAAACTTAGGAGCCAACTGAAAATGCTCTCAATGGCCAAAGATGGAACAATTTGAGCTACAAACTGAATATAATAGTATTGCATTATAACCCAAAGTATAAAATAAATATCCATGAGTCCATTCTAATGTAAATCACTGAAATAATAAATAGGAGGATAGAAAAATCTCCTGTATAGAAGAATTCCAAATAAAGTATGTAAATATTCATCCCTCAGGGTGGGTTAGCATAACGCCCACCCCTTAAGAGTGCCTGTGACTTCATTCCATAAAGTATAGTATGAAAAGGGGGAAAGTTCCTTCACAATGGAGAGACCAGGCAAACATGACTTCAACCAAGTGATGGAGATTATCGCCATTAGAGAAGAGTTATGTTAATTGGATGTGATGAGAAAGCCACTTTTCCTCTGTTGTCTTCATCCCCCCAAATCCCACATCCACTGTCTACCAATGAAAAAACATCAGTCAAACCCAAACTTAGGAGGGGCATTCTACAAAATACCTAACCAGTACACCTTAAAACTGTCAAAGTCTTCAAAAACAAAACAAGTCAGAAATTTGCACAGTGTGGAGAAGGCTAAGGAGACATGACTAAATGTGACATGGCACCCTGGAGAAGATACTGGAACAGATAAAGGATATTAGAGAAACTGGTGAAACCTGAATGAAGGATAGAATTTAGCTAATAATAATGTATCAATCTTAGTTCCTTAGTTATGACAAACATATGTAGTAATGTTAACAATATGGAATATTGACTATGGGATGTATGGGAACTCTGTGTAATATTCTTTTAATTTTACTAAAAACAAACAAACAAATAAAACCTGATCCATTTGCCTAACTCTCCGCCCATTGCTTTTGGGAAGATAACACACTAGTCTCTTCTTATTCCACATCTTAACTCATTTAGGCATTTCTTTTTTTTTAATTTATTGAAATATATCACTGATACATGAACATACATAAACAATAAGTGTACAGTAATAGCTGTGAACTTACAAAACAAACATATGACATCATACAGGGCTCTCATACTTCACCCTACCATCAATACCTTGCATTGTTATAAACATTTTTAACTAATGATTAAAGAGCACCCAAAATATCACTACTGACCAAAGTATTTTCCCCCAACCCACCCTATTATTTTTTATGTGTCAATGTAGCATCTACATTTGTTTGATATTACAGTTTATTCTCTGATGAGTGCTAGGCACTCAGTAGTCACTCAAATATTTTTTTCTAAATACTAGCAGAATGTCTTTCCTTAAGTTCTCAGCCAAAATGTTATTTTAAAGGAAAAACTACAGACGCTAACAAATTGGAGCCCCTTAATTACTGCTTTCAGTCACAAGAGTTATTGAAAATTCTGCTTATTTGAAAACAGAGAAAGGACAAAAGTAATTCCCACAACAGAGAGGCCAGAAGCCATGCTCTCTCATCAAACTTTTCCTTTTGGTCTTGTTAGAAACACATTAAGAGGCATGAGACAGTTAAAAATGGAAGAAAACAAAAGAACAATACAAGCAAATTAACAAAATTGCTGAGTTGAATGGTTCATGAAGGTCTTTCCATTACAGAATTAATCTTGGGGTAGAAGAGAATGCCAGATTCTGGGGCTCACGCCTGAGAAGTTTCTTTTTCCTTGGAGTTTAACCCTGTCATTAACAGGCAGCTGTTTTAACTAAGTGGCTACAAGTGGCTGAGGCAAATAGAGGCGTTTTAGGTTTCACCTGGCTCAGCAAAGTCCCAATTCACAAGGGTCTTAAAGAGTTAAATAATCACAGCATCCTGAGTGAGTCAAGCTGTGAAGCTCAGTATATGTATCCATCTCAGGAACACGTGTTCCAATTTTCATTTGGCTGGCAGAACAGTAATAGACTGTATTGTCAAGTACTCCTTGACAATGGCAAAATCATCAAGAGTTTCTATTTTGCCAGTCCAGAAAAAAGTAGAAAGTAGAAACTAAAGTGACCTTCTTTCATCTGTAATGAAATGTGGGATTCTTGTCCTTTGGCAGAGCCAGGTGGAAGAAATAGTGACCTCATTGTATCACTAACTACATCAGAACACCTTGCTTATGTTTTAAACTTGTAGATCTAACAGCGATCTTCTTCTCCCTCACAGCTTACTTTCCTTTATCGCCATTTCCTTTATGAGAATAGGATATATATTGAATGGAAACAAGCACAAAAGGTACTTCTCAGAATGGATTGGAAAAATTCTTAGTTTATCTGGTTGCATTGTATTTTCATTTCCTAGTTATGTACGTAACATGCTTATATCTAAACATTTGATAGCTTCTTCCTTTAAAGTCCTCTCACTTTTAGTGGTTAAGTACCTTGAAGCCAAGATCTTACATTAAAGTAGAATCTAATTAGACCTTTCAATTCAGAGTGACTGCTGAACTCTTTGAGCTCCATTATAGAAATGTAGCGAAACCTTTTTTCCCCTATGTGGTAAAAATAGCAGTTATCTTTAAGGAAAAAAAGGAAAGGACATGAATTATCCCACCTCAATTTAAGCTCAAGGCACAGGCAGGTGACCCTGCCTCCTTGTCCTTCTACTTAAGAAGGAAGGTGGTTTTCAAATTTTGAGGCAGCAACTGGGAATGAGGAGAGTGTTGTCACTGCTTTAAAACCTTTAAATGCACCGAATCTAAAATGCCTTCACACTGAAAGCATGAAAATTGCAGTAACTACTTCAATAAGCAAGTAGTTTAAATATAATTTCTGGCACCATGTATATATTCACAAGGAAAATGAGTTAAGAGAGACAGTATGTAGTTTTATAAAAAGTATAAAAATCTAAATATCCTTGCCAGCGCGTATCTTTGAAAGTAATGTCATTTAAAAAAAAAAAAAAAAAAAAAAAAAAAAAAAAAAAAAAAAAAAAAAAAAAAGAAGAATTAGCTATCAAGGAGGATCCGTATTGCTTCCTAAACTACATTTGGCATCGAGCTGGCTTTGAGAAAGACAGTAGAAAAATCTTATAACAGAAATCACTATCATTAATATCAAATGAAGCATGTCAAGCTTACAACTAGGAAGTGGGAAGAACTGGGGCCGAAAATTTAACAAAGTTAAATCGGAAGGGCTTACATCACTACTGAGTGAGATAAACTTGGAGACGCTGCCCAAAGCTGACAAGCCAGGTAATGAAGAGTAGAAACCACGGCCTCCACCTCACAGAGCAGCAGAGCTACCACAAAGGGTTCACACCTTACCCCGCGACCCTTGCCATTATTTGGAAAAAAAGATCCAGAAGGACAGATGCCATATTTGCTCAGAGTGACTATTGTAAGACATTAATAGACCAGAGGTTTCTTACAACAACAGTGCAGTAATTAGCTCCATGAGTATGTTGGGCAGTGACATTATTGCTGAGCAAATTCTGCTTCTCTTTACCATACACATGAAGGTATGAAAATCATGCTTATTAAAATTATTCATAATTGTTTCAAAGCAATGATATATTGTGAAAGGGCAGAAGCAGCACTCTAGTTATCTAAACAGGTGACTTATGAAATCCTCAGAAACAGATGGAGTCCAGTGCTAGATGACCATCTTATGGAAACAAGCCATATGCCTTTGGATTAAAAGGCCTCCGTCTTGGCAAATTCTTTCCATATTTTCTCACCTCCCTTGCATTTCAAGGTACACGAACAAAGATCCTACTTACAAATAAATTTACATGCATAGGACACGGATTAGGCCTTGAACATGTCTCTTTGGGGGACACAGTTCAATCCATAACAGACTGCCCTCTGGACAGCTAAGTCCTTCCAACATACAAATTACATTTACCACATTCCAACACCCCCAAACCCTTAACCCATTTCAGCAACAACTCTAAATCAATTATGGATGTGGTCCATCCTGGAACAAAATTCCCTCCATCTGTGGACCTGTGAAACTATCAATTATGTTATCTGCTTCCAAAATACAGTGATGGGATAGGCACGGGATAGACATTCCCACTCCAGAAGGGATAAATTAGAAGGAAAAAAGGGGGCTACAGATCCCAAGCAAGTCTGTGAAGGCATCTAATGCTAGAACATGGATTGGTTAAATGGAAAAGTAAAAATCCAATCAGGAAAATAGCAAGAATTATCCCCTCATCAGCCTTCTTCCACTACACTGTTTAGCCAGAGACCTTTTTTATTTAAATAAATCTTAATGGATGCTTGCTATATAGAAAATGTAAATATGAACTCCTTTGGTTAAGGTGCGATGGAGGGTTTGGAGGTTGGGGTGGGATGCCGAGGTGAAGAGACACTTCGGAAGAAGATTTGGAGTCTTGGAGGGGAATGTTGGAAAGCTACTTCCCAGTTCCACACTAGAGACTCATCCTCACCTTTCCATTTCCTACTGGAAATTAGCACCAACCACTGGCCCCAAGTGTTTCTTGTTATAGCACAGCTATGGAACAAAGTGCAACAAGGAGTTACCAAATACGTCCCAAAGTATCCTGTTCTTTATTAAAGGATGCTGAAATCCTAAAATGAGATTCTTCGGATAGCAGCATACCAATGTAAATAATCAGATTAACCCAGTCTTTATAGCCAACAACTCTATTGGTGCCCTGAAATCAATAATTAATACATAATTTAAAACAAATTTTGACTATTTGGGTCAGGAAAGTCAAAGAAGAAACAACAAAAGAAAGAGACAATGGTCTTTTCTAGTACTTGAGTTGGACTAAGAAGGGGCCTATTTTTAAAAAATTGTCAGGATGCAATAGAAAGAGAAAGAATTTAGTTAAAACTTCTGGGTTCGAGTCCTGATATCAGCATTTGATGGTTGAGTGATTGTATATGTCATTTAGTTGCTCTGAATTTTAGAGACGTTATCCACAAGATGAAAATAACAGTAGTGCCATCCTTTTAAAGTTGTTTTAAGGGTAGGCTACAAAACTCTTTGAAAGATACACATTCCTGGAAACTTTGCCCCCTTAGTATGTCACAGCATATAAGATCAAGACTGACAAAAGTGGTCTCTATTTTGAGTTACCTGCCAAGGTGCCAACCTAATGTGGAAATAACATAAAACACAGTTTAAAATTTTAGTCCAAAGTTCTAGAAATTCCTGAGACTGCAATTTTAATTTGGAGACATCTGTACAATTTCAATTTTTTCACATAAGTTTAATTAATATTTATGTAATAGTGCATCCATTTTGCACAAAATTCAACCATACTGACTTAGTGCTTTGTAAATTGCAATTGCCACCATCACTTTTTTTTTTTATCAGTTCAGGCGAATGAACACGGTTTTCACCTCTTCCCTCTCCTCTACACCTCCAAGTGGCATGGCTCCTGGTGTATGGGGGAAGAATGGGCTACATGGGAGTGGTTTGGTGACAAACCCCAGTGATCGTGGATATATAGTTTCCTACATTAATCAAATCGGTTTTTAAAACTCATTCAAAAGATAATGTTTTCCTCTACATAAACACATAGAAATTGTTTTGTCAAATTCCAAAACAGCGCTGCTGGAGACGCACACAGGGTAAGATAAAGAGCCTGCAGGTCCAAGTAGTCTTGATGCACCACGTAAGTGTCTCAGAGCAAATATGAAAATTCTATGTGTCTGCTCAAGCTGTTGGTTCAGAAAACTACCTGTATAAGACACTGACCCAAGCCCAGAATCTCAGAAGAATGTAGAAAAGGGTTGTTTGCTTCTTCCTTTATTAGGGTTTTGTTTTTTGTTGCTATCATGGTTGCTTCTCGTGTACCACTACCAACGATATGGTAAGACACTTCAAGAATGGGGAGGGGAAGACGGCATATAGATGAATCAAACATAAAAAGGGCGTTTACGTCTTCAAAAGGCACAAGGTGTACAGAATTCTCTGTTGTCTGGCTATTATCAAAGTACCAGAAAGCCTCTCTTCCTTAGCAAATTCTTTGGCTATTATCAAAAACTTTGAAAACTATCTATATCCAAGGAAATTCTAGAAAAACAATGCTCAGGTATACCATGACATTAATTTTAAATGTCATCCATTTTTATAAGGTCAGTGAGAATTTTTTTTTACATTCTTTCCAACAACACAATTTTTGTTGCTTCAAAAAATGTTCATGTGATCCTTGAAATGAAATTATGACTGTATTTCATCCAAGTACCGACTTGGCCATTTTATTCATGGAAAAAAAACCCTACATATATTTTGGCAAAATTTGTCCAAATTCTTTTTCCTTTCAAAGGAGGAAACTGATTTTTTACCCTAGAAAACCGAGGCTTAACAATGCCATGGGGCGGTTATGGCTGAGTCAGAAGGGATGGTAAAAATGCGAGGAGATAGGTTAGTGGTAAAATTACAAACAGATTGTAGTTAATGTCTGTGGAGATATTTGGCATTCCCCCTTCAATTTTCCAATGTTTCATAATGCATATCCATTTTTCTCCCCATCCGGTTTAGATTTGCAAGACCAGCTCTAAAGACGATGGTTCTATCTTCCAAGGGTCTACTGTAAAAATGACTATAATAGAACAAACCCTGTCCCTTAACTCTCTCTTCTCCTACTAGTCTCACTTCCCTCACTCTCCAGTCAAACTGGTCTCCTTACTCTGACTAAGTACTCCAGGCATGTATCATTTCAGAGTCTGTGTACCTTCCTGGAAATCTCTCTCCTCAGAAAATCTGCAGGTCTAACTCTCCAACTCTCTCACCTCCTTTGAGACTTTTCCTGAAAGTCACTTTTTCACAGAGACCTAAACTGAACACCCTATTTAAAACTGCCTCACCTATCCAAAAAACATACCCCAAGCCAAACCTAACCATACTATAGTTTTTCCCTTTTTCCATAACACTTCTAACCATCTGATGTACTATATAACTTATTGTTCATTGTGTTTACTTTTATTGTAATATATATATCTCACATACAAAGTTCCCACTTTAACCATTTTTAAGTATACACTTCAGTGGAATTAATTACATATACAATGCTGTGCTTCTATCAGCACCATCTATTGCCAAGTATTGTTCATGACCCTAAACAGACCTCTGTATCTATTAAGCTATAACTTCCCCCTTATCCCCTAACCCTGGTCTCTGGTAATCTCTAATATACATTCTGTCCCTATTAATTACCTTATTTTAGATATTTTATATAAGTGGAATCATACAATATTTATTCTTTTACAACTGGTTTATTTCATTCAAATACTTTCAAACCTCATTCATGTTATCACATGGCTGAATAATACTCCTTTGTATATGTATATACCAAATTTTATCCTTTTATCTGTTGATGGACACTTGCATTGTTTCTACCTTTTGGATATTGTGTATAATGTTGCTGTAAACATTTTGTACAAGTATCTGTTTGGGTCTCTGCCTCCAATCTTTTGAATATATACATAAGTGAAATTGCCAGGTCATATGGTAACCCTTTGTTTAACTTTGTGAGGAAATGCCAAACTATCTCCCACAGTGGCTACACCATTTTACAATCCCACCAACAAGGTACAAGGGTTCCATTTTCTCCACATCCTTACCAACACATTATTTTCCATGTTTTAAATAATAGCCATCCTAGTGGGTGTGAAGTGGTACCTTTGTGATTTTGATGTGTATTTCCCTGATGGCTAATAACCTTGAGAATCTTTTCATGTTCTTATTGGCCATTTGTTTATCTTCTTTGGAGAAATGCTTATTTAAGTCATTTACCCCTTTTTAATTGCCTTATCTTTTTGTTGTTGAGTTATAGCAGTTCTTTGTGTGTTCTGGATATTAAACTCATCAAACGTATGATTTGAAACTATCTTCTACCATTCTATAAGTTGTCATTACACTTTCCTGATTTTCAACAAGGGTGCCAAGTAGGATAAATGGGGAGAGAATAGTCCCTTTAACAAATGGTGCTGGGGAAACTATATATACATATATAAAAGATTGAAGTTGGACTCCTATCTCACATGATATACAAGGATTGACTCAAGATGAATCAAGGACCTAAACATAAGACCTGAAACTATGTAACTCTTAGAATAAAACAAAGGGAAAAACCTCCATGACCTTAGATTTGGTAACAAATTCTTAGATATGGCAACCAAAAGAATGAGCAACAAAAAATAATGAAATAAAAGATAAAGTAGACTTCATCAAAATTAAAAAAAGAAAAACCTTTCACATTGTGCTTATTTTTAATTGTTTGTCTCCCTCATCTAGATGTAAGGTCCAGAAGGAAATTAAAGGTCTCCAATCAATGACTATACATCTACCTTTAAAAGCTAGCAAAACAAGAACAGATAAAACCCTAAATAAGGAGACAAAGGGAAATAATTAAGATTGGGTCAGAAGTAATTGTAGCAGGAAGCAGAAAAACAATAGAGAAAATAAAGGACAATATTTCAGAAAAATCAATTAATCTCTAACAAAACAGATTAGGAAAAAAAGAGAGAGTATAAAAACCACCAATATCTGGAATGAGAGAGGTAACATCAGTACAGATCCTATAGATTTAAAGAATAGGAAAATGTAATGAATAACACTATATCAATGCATTTGATATTTTAGTTGAAATGGACAAATTACTTGAGAGAAATAATCACCAAAATACATAATTGAAATAGTCCTGTATATATTTTTTTAAAAATTGATTTGTATTTCAAATCTTTTCATAAAGAAAATTCCAGGCCCAGATGGTTTTCCATTTAATCAAGCATTGAAGGAAGAAAAGTTCTAATTACACACAAACTCTTTGAGAAATTTCAAGAAGAATTTATTCTTCTCAACACATTCTATGATCATCATGAGACAAAAAACAGATATTTTAAGAAAAATACAGACTAATATCCACCATAAACCTAGAAAAAGTCTAAACAAATTTTAGCAAATCAAATCCAACAACAACATTTAAGATTGAAGGAGTCCAGCAAACCCCAAATAGAATACATAAAGTCAAAACCACATGTAGCTGTATTACCCTCAACCTCTGAATTCAAGGTAAAGAGAAAATATTTAAAATAACCAGAGATACCAAATATACAGGTAAACAATGATTTAAATAATTGCTGACTTCTTAACTGAAATACTGGAGATCAAAAGATCATGGAATGACTTCTTTAAAGTAAGGAAACAAACAAACAAAACAAAAACAAAAAAACTTCTGGTCCAGAATTTTATACCTAGCAAAAATATTCTTCAAGCATTAAGACAAATACAGACATTTTTCAGATAGAAAAACTATGAGAATTTGTTGCCAATAGAAATGCACTACAAGAAGTAATAAAGGAAGCTCTTCAGGCTGAAAGAAAAGAAGAGATGGCAGAAAGAACGAAGAGCACTGGAAATGTAAATATAAGCGTACATATAAGGGATTGTTTTTTTCATCTCCTTAGATAGGCAGACAGACAGCTATAAAGAAACAGAGAAAGAAAGATATAGATATAAATATTTGCCACAGTTTATTCAGATTCTGCTTGTACTTTTCAGGAGGGCCTTTCTTTTTATCTGTATAGCTGTACTGCCAAGAATAAGCACGTTGGAATTCAATTCTTATTTTTTATTCACAAAGCCAATTCATAGGCCCCAGTCATGTTAATGTTTGCTTGAGGATAATTCCCGATTAAAGAAACAAAGAAGTAAACCACTTTATTTGTAGCTTACTATCTAATACATTTTATCATCTTTATTCAGAGCTATGTGTGTCTGTTTAATTCTCCTTGGCAACATGGTTTTCTCAAAAATGTTTCTAGACTTTTGCAAGGATCCTAACAGAAAGAAAGGCACAACGTTATACACCTATAGTATCTGTGCTTTTTAACACTGGCTGCTGTCATAATGAAACCCTTAACAAAATACGAGTTTCTCAGCCACCTATGGTGAAATTGATCAGGATATGGAAGGGCTAGCCAATCATTCAAGACAGCAAGTTGACAAAGGCTCGGTCATCTTCAGTCAGAGGCTTCTAAGGCCACCTTTGATATTCACATCCAGCTGGATAATAGCATGACAAAATCCAGGTTGTTCTTCTAAAGGCTCCAAAGGTCATGGTTTTCTTGAAGAAGAAAAAGGCATGTGGGAGGTTTACAATAAACAATGGAAAAATTTGCTTTATATAGTTCTCTAGGCCACAATTTCCCATAATAAACAGCTCATTCATATGCTTCTTTGTTACCAACAGTGCATTCTCAACCCAATTAGCCTACATAATTGAAAATGCTCATATATATTAGATAAGCAGATAGTTGATGGACGGTTGGGAAGCAAGAATGATTAGAATGAAGGGCATAACATGAACTAAACAATAAATGAAAGACAAATTGGACCAAGGGTCTTGGATATGAAGGCAAACAACAGAAGTGATGAAGAAAATAAAGCAGAATATATTAAATAACAGTGAGATTTTAGACCTTAGGGGAAAGATAAGTTGTTCCTTTGAAACTAAAGATTCAGTTGGGGGGCCGGCTTGATAGCCCAGTGGATAGGGCGCCGGCATACCACATGGGAGGCCCTGGGTTCGATTCCCGGGGACCTCTCCTAGCGGGCAGACCGCCTTGAGAATGGCAAGCCGCCATGGGCGGGCCGGAGCCGCCGTGGGCAGGGCAAGAAGCTGCCACGGACAGGGCGAGAGCCGCCACGGGCAGGGCAGGTCGCCCATGGATGGAGCGCAGCCAGCCACCCGCGAACTGAAGCAAGCGCCGGCCGTGAACAGACGCAGAGACCGCCCACAAG
>PVKH010042196.1:0-10856 GCA_004027955.1 Chaetophractus vellerosus
TGAGCAGTAACAACATCAAGAAAGAGGAGACGGTAGATGCTTGTTGCAAAGGAAGTTGGTCTGGTGAACATCAGAAGCAGCAGGTGAGGAGGCAAGGAAGCAAGCTGGAAGGGGTGAATCGTTATCACGCTGTTTATCTGTTCCTGGCTTTTATTAAGCACCCACAGGGACAAATCTCTGAACTGAATGTGCTCCCTGCCCTCTGCCTTCACGTACCATCCAGTAATGCTGGAAGATAATAAATAACGCTTAGAAGTTCCGGTGGCTCTCTGTTTATTATTTTCTATGCAAAAAGCCCTGAAGTAGGAACTTGAGGAGAAAGGTTAGATATTCAAAGAAAAGACCCAGAAAGGGTATTGAACTTGAAGGTGAAATGGATTGCCTTCCATGGCTACATGCTCATAGCTGAAAATGAGTGAATGGCAGTTTTCCCGCCACTTTTGTGTGACTCCTCTGTGTTTTAGACCAAGCATGGAAAACTGCTTAGCATATAACAAGCTCTCAGCATTTGTTCCTGTATTAGTCTGCCAAAGGGGTGCTGATACAAAGTACCAGAAATCTGTTGGCTTTCACAAAGGATATTTATTTGGGGTAAAAGCTTACAGTTTACAAGGCCCTAAAGGTGGTGTTCTTACCAAATTCATTTGCCACGTGTTGAAGCAAGATGATTGCTGATTTCTGCCTGGTCTCTCCTTCCTGGGCTTCCTTTTCCTCTGTAGGCTCCATCGGCCCAATTTCTTCCCATTCTCAGCTGTGGGGTGGCATAGGGTTTGTCTCTCAGGGCTTCCTCTCTCTCAGCTGCAAACTATCAGGCAAAAGGCTCATCTCTCCCTGGGACCCCAGGGTAAAAAATGACAGAGCTCTCTCTCTCTGCCCATGTGTCTTCTTGAGTGAGTGCCTGTTTATATCAGCCCACCAAGGGGGTGGGGACTCAACCCGAGTCACACCTTACTGACAAGGTCAAATCGAAAGCCCTAAACTAATTTTATCAGGTAAAGTTAATCAGAGGCCCCTCACTGAATTTAATACAATCAGGGTATCGCATCCAGAGGAATAGATTAGTTTACAAACATAATCTTTCTCTTTCTGGGATTCACAAAAATCATCTCAAACTGTCACATTTCCCTTCCCTTGTTTTCTTTAGCCTGGCAAAGAGCCAAGTGCCCATGATGTGGAAAGAGAGCTGGCCTTGGTGATAGTTACAAAAGCAACCAATTACCGAGCTTTTACTCTGTGCCAGTGAGGTAGATGAAGGTGCTATCACTCACATTTACTTCTGAAGACACTGAGGCTTGACGACATTGATGAACTTGCCCAAGATCACAGAGTTAGTAAGCACAAGATTTGTCACCGAAACCCAGGTTCATCTGGTCTCCAAACTTGCGTATTTTGCTATAAGATTCTGTCTCCCGGGAACCGGAATAACTTCCTTGGATTCCCAGCTCTGCTACCTCCTGTCTTAGATTCCCAGGCTGTTAAGACAACTACCACTTGATGGGTTGGCTTAAACAACAGGGGTTTATTGGTTCATGGTGTCAGAGGCTGGAAGGCTTCTTCATCCCACGGTCGGTAGCATTCTGGTGGGCTGACAGTTCTTGGGGTTCCTTGGCTTTCAACTCTCATGGTGATGTCCTTTCTTTTCTCTTCCCAATTCCTGCTGACTTCTGGCTTCCAGTTCCTCCCTGTGGCTTTCTCTTACTATGTCTGAATTTCTTCTGCTTATAAAGGATTCCAGGAATCCAATTAGGACCCTCCCTCATCCAGTTGGGCCATACTTTAACTAAAAATAATCTCTTTAAGAGCTCTCATTTACAATGGGTTCAAACTCACAGGAATGCAGAAGAAGAGCATGTGTTCTTAGGGTACAAAATTCAATCCACCATTCTAGTTGAATGGCCAGGGACAAACATTTCACAGCTCTGGCCTTCAGTTTATTCATCTGTCAAATGGAAGGGTTGTCCTAGATGTTTTCTGATGTCCCTACTGTCTCTCAAGTTCTCTGTCATGTCTAATGCTTAGACTTAGGCAGGACTTTCATCAGTGTAATCTTAATAAGTCTGGAATATATGGGCAAAGGGTAAGAGAAATTCTTTATTCATTTAATTACTTTCTATGGAGTGACTCCCTGGGGATATAGCAGAGACTAAAGCTGTCATGGTCTCACCTTTGGAACTTAGCAGTAAAGCAGGGAGAACAGATACTGCAAGTGTTCTGGGCATTGAGTGTTATGTAGAAAGATAATAGCACATGTAGGCACTGCTGAGGCTAATTCATGTGAATCCAGTTCAGTCTGTTCAGTGAACATCTGCATGTGTCTCAGAGCAAGCAGTAGTTAAGGATTTAAAATTGAAACAACACACAATATGCCACCTGGGTTCAGTTCTATCTCTATCTCTATCTCTATCTCTATCTCTATCTCTATCTCTATCTCTATCTATCTCTATCTCTATCTCTATCTCTATCTCTATCTCTATCTCTATCTCTATCTCTATCTCTATCTCTATCTCTATCTCTATCTCTCTGTCACACATACCCCAGTCTGTGGGAAGGGCATGAAGCAGTGGACTATGTCAACCTGAAGAGGAATATGGGCAGATGGTGACAAGGAAGAGGAAATGGGGGTAGAGGGATCAGGAGGGAAGGGGAAGGAGGAGGGCTGGAGAGCAGGAGTTAGAGGGATGGAAGGAGGGTAAAAATAATTGGATTATAGCTCAAGAGCATCTTTCAAATACTCACTGACTGCAGCAGAACATACAGGAAACGCTGGAAAGGAGAGGAGAAAAGAAACACAGATTCATTAGTGCCTCTGATTTGGAAGAAATCCAACCTATTCTAATCCTTTCAGTTCCAAATACAATATCCCAATAAGGCTTTCAACTGGAATGCTTTCATTGATGGGTAACTGCCTCCCTTACAAGGCAGGTCATTGGATTATGGGATAGCTCAGGCTGTGAGGGAAGGACACTTCTATGTGTTGAGCTGACTTTTTTTCCTGATAACTTCCAATGTCTGGCTTTAATTTTGTCCTCCAGGGTTATGTAAATTGATATATTTTTTAAAGAATCCTTTAAATATTTAGAAGTAGCTGTCGTGTTCCCCATGGCTTCACTACTCTTGAATAAATACCCTCCCTCTGTTTTTTTCAAGCAATGTTCTGTTATGCTTTTGACTCCCTACTCCAGACCGATTGTCCTCCTTTGGAAGCCCTTCAGTTGGTTAAGTCTCCCTAAAAGTGACTCCCCAGAAATGAGCAGGGTACTCCTGAAAAGTCCATTGGAGAGGGGAGCAGAGCTCCTTTAGACATTCCATCTTGAATGTAGTCCAAAATCAATTTAGGTTTTTTTGCAGCTACTTTACCCTATTGACATATACTGAGCTTGAATAAACTAATTTGTATGCCATCAATCGAATAATTACAACTCTTCCTAATCTGTATACTACTATTTCCCCTACATATCTTTATCTTGTTCATAATGATATCATAAAGATACCTTGCTATAATCTAGATATTCTCTGTGATTAGAATTCCTTAATTTACTATCGTAGTCCAGTAACTGAATTCAAAAAGGCGATGAGGTCCATTTGGAATTCCTTGGTTGTAGTGAAACTTTGCTGGCTGCTCTTGGCAACCCCTTTGCTTTCTGCGTGTTTCATAAAACCATCTCGTGAACTCATAGCTAAAGAATTCTTCCGGAGCTCCATTTCATGCTCACTGGTCTATAATTTGTAGAACCTACTTTCTTTCCGCCTCAGTTGTTGAAAATTGGGGTATTTGCCCACTTTAAGTTTTAGATAATCTTTTCTATTCATCATAGTTACACGCACAGAGGCACACATTTACACACACATACACGGATACACTCACATGAGGCCAGTGAGACACACATATAAAGGAGCAGCAGAGCTGCATCTGAAGAATTAATGCAGTTACAGGCTGGGGAGAGAACAAGAAAACGGAGGAAGCGGGGAAGAAGCCTCCAACAGATTCCTCTGGGGATCAGGGAAAGCTCTTTAAGTTTCAGTGTCTCTGTTAACACACCCAATTTGTGGCCAGGGCTAGGGTGAGACAAATAAGGCACTTGCAATTGGGCACAAAACTTAAGGGGATGCCAAAAAGACTCAGTAATCAAGAAAAAGAATATTTTAATGCATATATTTTTAAAAAGCACAATAATGTGAAAAGGCCATGATGAACAAAATACCAAAATTTTAAATGAAGGCAGGATCAGTATGTTACAGTTTTTCATGGCCTAGTTTTCTTAATAACAGCTTTATTGAGCTATAATTCACAGACTAAACAGTTCACGCGTTTAAAGTGTACCATCCAGGAGTTTTTAGTATATTCATAGATTTGTGCAACAATCACCACAAATTCATTTTATCACCCCAATAAAGCATTTTTATCACCCCAGTAAAGAAGCTCTGGGGTGGATGTGGCTCAAGTAGTTAAGCGCCCCCTCCCACATAGGAAGTCCTGGCTTCAGTTCCTGGTGTCTCCTAAAAAAAAAAAAAACAACAACAATGAGCAGACAACAAGCAAAAATAAATGAGCAGGGAGTGGATGTAGCTCGAGCAGTTGACCACCCGCCTCCCACATGGGAGTTTCTGGGTTCAGTTCCTGGTGCTTCCTAAAGAAAAAACAAAACAGACAATGAGCAAAAGCAATGAGCAGACAATTAGCAAACAACGAGCAAACAGACAAGGGAGCCAAAAAAAAAAAAAAGAAGCTCTGAATGCTTCAACAGTCATTCCCTACTTCCCTCCAATCCCCACTTATCTATTTTTCGTCTTTATAGATTTTCCTATTTGGGATATTTCATATAAATGGAATCATACAAGGTATAGTCTCTTGTGACTGGCTTCTTTCATGTTTTCATCATGTTTTCAAGATTCTTTCATGTTTTCATCATGTTTTCAAGATTCTTTCATGTTTTCATCATGTTTTCAAGATTCATTCATGATGTAACATATATCAGTACTTCATTTTTTGTTGCTGAATAATACTGCATTGTATGGATATACTACAGTATGTTTATCTGTTCATCAATTGATAGACATTTGGGTTGTTTCTACTTTTTGACTCTTATGAATAATGCTACTCTGAAGCAAGTTTTTGTGTGGACATTATGTTTCCATTTTTTCTTGGATATATACCTGGGAGTGGATTGCTGGAGCCTATGGTAATTATGTTAAGCCTTTTGAAGAACAGCCAGACTGTTTTCCAAAGTGACTGCACCATTTTACATTCCCACCAGCACTGTATGAGGGTTCCAGTTTCTCCACATCCTCACCAAAACTTATCGTTTGTCTTTATGGTTATAGTCATCTTAGTGGGAGTGAAGTGGGGCATCTCATTGGGGTTTTAATTTGCATTTCCCTAATAACTAATGATGTTGAGCATAATTTCATGAAATTAATTGTTTTGCTCATTTTAAAATTGGGTTATTTGTCTTTTTCTTCTTTTTTAAAGATTTATTTTTTATTTATTACATATCCCCCCCTTTCTGATTGTTCTTGCTGTGTTCATTTTTGCATTCTTCTGTGTCTGCCTGTCTCCCCCCCGCTGCGGCGACCTGCCGAGTCAGCTCACTGCGCAGTGGCCTGCCTGTTCGTGGGGGCTTGCCCTGCCTGGGGGGGGGGGGGCTTGCCCTGCCCACGGCAGCTTGCCTTCTCAAGGCGGTCTGCCCGCTTGAGGAGGCCCGGGAACTGAACCCGGGGCCTCCCATGTGGTAAACCGGTGCCCTACCAATTGGGCAACAGCCGGCTCCCTATTTGTCTTTTTCTTACTGAGTTGTAGGAGTTCTTTATATATTCTATAAACAGGTACTTTATCAGATATATGATTTGCAGAATTTTTCACCCATCCTTTGGGTTGTTGTCTTACTTTCTTGATGGTGTCCTTTGAAGCACAAAAGTTTTTAAATTTTGATGAAATCTGGTTCAGTTTCCCTGGTTTCAAGCAAATACCATGCAATGGGCTGACTTAAACAATGGGAATTTATTAGCTCATGGTTTTGAGGCTAGGTAAACGTCCAAATCAAGGTGTCATCAAAGCGATGCTTTCTTTCCAAAGATGGCATCTGGGGCCGGCTGCCGGTGATTCTTGGTTCTGCACTCCTCTATCACAGGGCAGTGCACGTGGCAGCCTCTCTTGGCTTCTCCCTTTTCTTCCAGGTTCTGTTGACCTTCAGCTTCTTGCTTCCTGTGACTTTATCTGAATTTTATTCTGCTTTGAAATGACTTCAGTAGTAGGGTTAAGACCCATCCGGATTGGGTTACATCTTAACTCAAGAAACCCTGTTAAAAGATCCTACATGATTGGGTTCATACCCACAGGAATGGCTTAAGTTTGAGAACATATTTTTCCCTGGTACACAGCAGCTCCAAAAACAGCAATACCCAATTAATCTATTTGCCTTTTACTGCTTTGACTTTTGGTGTCATATCTAATAAGCCAGTGCCTGATCTGTGATCACGAAGATTTATGCCTTTGCTTTCTTCTAAGAGTTTTATAGGTTTAATTCTTACATTTAAGCCTTTGAGCTTCATGGTCTATTTTTAGAAAGTAATTTACATGACATTTAGGACTACAGATACTCCTCCTCACTCAAATTTCACTTGAAACCAAGATTACGAGAAAAGAGTTTAGCAGAGTCTATGGACCTAGGAACCAGAAACAAGTATGTACTGAATCCAGAATGGTCTGATGTCCCAGCCCTTCCTTCCAGGTGAACCAGAGGGTTGCAGTCTCACAAGACAAAGACATGCTAGACATCTCCAGGCGTTATTATTATTTTAAGGCTTGGTTTTTGAGGAGCTCAAACATGGAAATACAGGTGATAGACTGGTTGGCCAGATGGCCTAAGGTCACTGCCTGCCCCCATTTGAACATTTCCACCAGTGCTGCTCTCTGCCTGCTGTCCTGCCCTTCCTCCTCTGGATAGATCCCTTGACCTGAGGTCCCTGTAGGAGATGACTCTTGGTCCCCTGTTCCCCTGGTAGCAGCTTACACATGCTACTGCACCCCCACCTCAAGCCTCCTCTGCCTCACACCCTGCCGGTCCATCCCATCTCCCTCCTGATGCTGTGAGGAAGGCAGCTTGGTTTCCACAGGGCCTTTTTATTATCGGGATAATGATCAGCTCCGTTTCTTCCCACGTGAGCCCCCGCTCCCTCCTCCTCTGCCTGCCTTCCTTGGAGCTAAGTCATACATACCTCAGGATGCTTATTTTTTTATTTTTTTCTCATCCTATAGATAGAACTATGAGGTTTCCATGGAAACCCTTGGCCAGAGGTAGGGGACTCTTGAACAGGGGTGACACGAGCAAGCCTTGCTCTTTTCTGTGGGACTCTGTCAGTATCCTTCTCACTCCTGTCCCCATCCTGTCTCCAACCCTTTCCTGGCAGCTCTTGGATCTCTTCTTGTAAGGTGCTCCAGCCACCCCCAAGCCATGTGTCCTAAGACTGAACCGATGGTGGTGACAATGGCCCTGAGAGTTGTAACTCTGGGAGGAGGTTGCTGTTGGGGTCATTGTAGGAAGCTGCAGGAAACCTCTCGGATCTGGTGTGTATCAAAGGAAAAGGGCAGCTTCTTGGTGGCAATTCAAGCTCTCCCTGTTCTGTCATGAAGCACATCCTGGAGAGAAGAGTTGTGTCCCAAATCACCATCATGTTGCTCATCTTACTGGACAGAAGGGCCTTCAGGAGGTCATCACAGCCATTCCTCTGCCTCTTGATGGTAGTGCGTTTTCTCTGACACTGTAGCTCACCCAGATGCCTTTTTCCTATGTTGAGATGTTGGGAAAAGCTAATCTCAAAATCCTAAGGGAGATTTGGGGCTAGGGAATGGCACCTAATGATCATACCTTGAACAGTGTAAGCTAATCCCTTACAAAAGAGATCTTTTTTGGGGGGACAGGGGGAGGGGAAATGGGAGACATTTAGGTGTATCCTCAGTTAAAAGTGTATTCACTGAGCACCCAGAGATCTGGGGCACATCTGGAGATAAAAGTGTGAACTGTGGCCTCTGTGGCTAGTGGGCACTTTTCCCTGATATTAGCTAACTCTTGTCTAGAGCATATCTACAATACTTCCCTCTATAATCTCTAGCTGCCTCAGAATTCAGATCTAAATGTTGCTTCAGTCAGAGGTCCAGAGTGGAAAACTTGGTCTCTGGTCCTTGAGTAGATCATGCCTTGTCCTAATCAGGTTCTTATACCCCTGGAGTCTCAGGCTGTTCCCTCCAAGAGTTATGGACCAACACAAGGGTGTTAAGATGTTGAGTTTCCCATATGCCTGGTCTTTATAGGAATGCCAGGTCTTGGGCTTACCTATAAAGACTTATAAAATGCTAGAACCTGAAGAAGTTTCCTGGGGACTGTGGACTTATACAAAGACTCCAAGAAGCCATGTGTGTGCTGAGCACTGATTGTTGACCAAATACATAAAATATAGATTCCATCATTTGGGTCTATGATACTTCTACAATAATAATTTTTTTAAAAAGTGAGGGGAGCAGTTATAGCTCAAGTAGTGGAGCTCCTGCTTCCCATATATGAGGTCCTGGGTTCGATCCCTGGTACCTCCTAAAAATAAACAAATGAAAAAAAACAACTCTCATTGGGGAACGGGTGTAGCTCAGTGGTTGAGCACCTCCTTCGCATGTATGAGGTCCTGGGTTCAATCCCCGGTACCTCCTGAAAAGTGACTCTCATACTTGAAAAAAAGAGCAAACTTCTGACTAAATTTATTGTAAATGAAGCAAACAGGGCTCAGACAAAAAGAGGTAACAGGCCCTCGGGCTCACAGCTAGGCCTGGAGACTTTGGCAGGGTGAATGTTAGCATCGGCACCCTTCCCTGCTAGCCCCCATCGTAGAAGGTGCTGTTCCCAAAGCAAGGAGGCCTAGCAGTGCTCCTGTGGAGCCTGAGAAAGAAACTCCACAGCAAAAGTAAAACTTATGAGGTGGTTTCACTTTCTTTGAATAAGTGAATGACATCAATGAAAAAAATAACCAAGAATTTTTTTTTTTTCTAGCAGGGATGGGGGAGGAGAAGGGTAGAGAAAGGAGGACAACAAAGCTGCAGTTCTGAAGGCATCAGTTTCTTTCATTACCCTTTTGCAAAGCAAATTAATATTTTAAACTCAGTTCTTATCACAGAGCATGGATCATAACAGAAAAGAGGCTAGCCTCCTTTCAAGACCAGAACTGGAAGGATTTTTGAACCTGTACCAAATTGTAGCTTCAGATCTGGTGCATTTCTCTTTACTTCTGAACCTGGGTCAGTCAAAACCAATATTCGTTTCTTTAGGAGATTTCAGAGGAGTTGCGAATACGGAGGTTCGTTCTGAAGCAGCATTGATTCTTAGATTATTTTGGATGTGAGGTTTAAACTGGTATTGAACTCCAAAGTTCAGCTCAGAACTCTCTTGTATTGTGAAAAAGGCCTCAATTTTTCCATTCTGAAGACCTTGTGGTTGGCTGTTGTACGTATATGAGTGTGATATGTGTGGGAAAATGGATGAATGTGGGTGTTTGTGGGGTGACTGTGTTATGCAGAAAAAGCATCCGGGATTATGTGGCCATGTGGCTTCTCCGGGTCTTAGCAGCATGCGGAGGGCACACTCAGAGAGGGTAATGGTGGAGTGTTTAGTAAAGGGACTCTTAACAAAGAGTGGATGGAGTTCGGGGAAACCAGCAAGGGGTGAAGAAGCACCCTGGAGGTTAACTGAGAGGACCGAGGCAGCTGCCTTGAGCTTTGGCCTTTGCTGCAAGGATGTGGTCAATCCATGGGGACATGGCAAGGAGG
The DNA here is from genome assembly GCA_004027955.1 of Chaetophractus vellerosus. Taxonomy (NCBI): domain Eukaryota; kingdom Metazoa; phylum Chordata; class Mammalia; order Cingulata; family Chlamyphoridae; genus Chaetophractus; species Chaetophractus vellerosus. The sequence continues at coordinate 9,809 of PVKH010042196.1, forward strand.
AAAGTGGGGGACAAATCCCTGTCCCTGTTCTCCTTCTGACCGTCAATCTCCAGTCAGTGCCTCCCTTGGTAGGACATAACCAGAAGCCAGAGGAAGAGGGAGTCAGTTATCTTGCTCATTTGGGTTAGCCTTCCTGGAGAAACATGGAGAGTAGATCTAGAGGGGCAAATGGAGAATACCCAGCACTTGGCAAGAGTCATTCGTAGGATAAGATTGTGCTATGAGCTTGTGTATTTTTTTTCCCTCGTTATTTGAATTCATAAACGCATTCATTTAATAGGCTAATATACTTTGGTCTTATTCTCAGAATACATGGATTTCAATATTTAGCACATTAGATATTAAAACTGGTATATGGTTTTGGGGTGACCTGAAAATTTGCATTTCTAGCCAATTCCCATGATTCTGTCTTTAAGGCTGGAATTCTTCGATTTACTCAGTTTTTTAAAAAGCCAAAAATGGAGGCAAATGTGTGCCAATTTTCAAACCCTCCATGATCATCTTCAAGAGCATCCACTTTCCCACCTTGTATTTCAATGTCAGTGCTTTGCTTCTCCTCTCTCCTCAAATCTGAGGTATTCTGGAATTCTTTTGAGAATTCTGTGAAACAAAGGTAAAAAAGTGTAAGTGTGGGGCCGGCCATATAGCCCAGTGGATAGGGCGCCGGTATACCACATGGGAGGCCCCGAGTTCAGTTCCCGGGGACCTCTCCTAGCGGGCAGACTGCCTTGAGAAGGGCAAGCCGCCGTGGGCGGGCGGAGCCGCCGTGGGCAGGGCAAAAAGCTGCCACGGACAGGGCAAAGCCGCCACGGGCAGGGCAGGTCTCCCGCGAACGGAGCGCAGCCAGCCACCCGCGAACTGAAGCGGAGCCGGCCGTGAATGGAAGCAGAAGCCGCCCACAAGCAGGGCAAAGCCGCCTGCGCAGTGACGGTCTCGGCACGTCCCCGCAACGGGGGGAGACGAAGCGGGTGGAGAGGAACACAAGAATGGACACACAGCAAGAGCAAGCAGAAAGGGGGGGGGATGTAATAAATAAAAAATAAATCTT
>PVKH010042197.1:0-10854 GCA_004027955.1 Chaetophractus vellerosus
AGTGAGCCGATCGCCGGATAAGCCGCAGCTGGCCTTGTGGAGAGACGCAACGCAGAGAGTCTCATAGTCTTCAGCTGAACTCGTGAAGGAAACAAGCTAAGCCCGGAGAGAAACGCAGCCCCGGGAACAAAGGAACCCGGGAGCCTGAACCCTGGAGACGTCGGCAGCCATCTTCCTCCAGGACATGGACTTTGGTATGGGAAGAAATTTATGCTTTGTGGCCTGGTAACTGTAAGCTTCTACCCCAAATAAATACCCTTTATAAAGACCGACCAATCTCTGGTATATTTCAAAAGGCACTCCTGTGGCTGACCAAAACAATAGGTTAGGGTTTATTTCTGGGTTATCATTTCTATTCCATTGATTGATGTGTCTGTCTTTTTGCCAGTACCATGCTGTTTTGACCACTGTAGTTTTGTAATATGTTTCAAGGTCAGGCAGTGAAATTCCTCCCAGGTCTCTCTTCTTTTTTAGAATGTTTTTGGCTATTTGGGTGCACTTACCCTTCCAAATGAATTTGACAATTATCTTCTCTAACTCTGTAAAGTAGGCTGTTGGGATATTGGTTGGTATTGCATTGAATCTATAAATCAGATTGGGTAAGATTGACATCTTCACGATATTTATTCTTCTAATCCATGAACACGGAATGTCTTTCCATTTGTTTAGGTCTTTAAAAATTTATTTTAGCATTGTTTTGTAGTTTTCTGCATATAGGTCCTGTACTTCTTTGGTTAAATTAATTCCTAGGTATTTGAGTCTTTTTGTTGCTATTGAAAATGGAATTTCCCCCTGATTTCCTCCTCAGATTATTCAGTATAGTGTACAAAAACATTACTGATTTTTGTGGGTTGATCCTGTATCCTGCCACTTTGCTGAACTCATTTATTACCTCAAGTAGCTTTGTAGTGGATACTTCAGGATTTTCTGAGTACAGGATCATGTCATCTTCAAACAGTGAGAGTTTAACTTCCTCTTTAACTATTTGGATGCCTTTAATTTTTTTTTTCTTGTCTAATTACCCAAGCTAGAACTTCTAGTACAATATGGAATAACAGCGGTGACAGTGGGCATCCTTGTCTTGTTCCCGATCTTAGAGGGAAAGCTTTCAACCTTTCCCCATTGAGTGTGATGTTGGCTGTGGGTTTTTCATATATGCCTTTTATCATATTGAGGAATTTTCCTTCTGTTCCTATCTTTTGAAGTGTTTTTTATCAAAAAAGGATGCTGGATTTTGTTGAATGTCTTTTCTGCATCAATTGAGATTATCACATGTTTTTTTTCTCTTCAGTTGGTTAGTGTGGTGTATGATGTTGATTGAATATCTTATGTTGAACCAACCTTGCATACGAGGAATAAAACCCACTTGGTTGTGATGTATAAGTCTTTCGATATGCTGTTGGATTAGATTTACAAGTATTTTGTTGAGAATTTTTGCATCTATGTTCATTAGAGAGATTGGTCTCTAATTTTCTTTACTTGTTGACATAGTTTCTCATAATATCCTCTTATGATCCTTTTTATTTCTGTGGGATCAGTTGTAACTTTGCCCCTTTCATTTCTGATTGTATTTATTTGCATATTCTCTCTTTTTTTCTTTGTTAGTCTAGCTAAGAGTTTGTCAATTCTATAGATCTTCTCAAAGAACCAGCTTTTGGTTTTGTTGATTTTCTCTATTTTTTTGTTCTCAATTTCATTTATTTCTGCTCTAATCTTTATTATTTCTTTACTTCTGCTTCTTTTGGGATTGGTTTGCTGTTCTTTTTCTGGTTTCTCTAGTTGTTCAATTAAATCGTTGCATTTAGCTCTTTCTTCTCTTTTAATATAGGCATTTAGGGCTATAAATTTCCCTCTCAAGACTGCCTTCACTGTATCCCATAAGTTTTGATACATTGTGTTCTCATTTTCATTTGTCTCAATAGATTTACTGATTTCCCTTGCAATTTCTTCTTTGACCCATTGATTATTTAGGAGTATGTTGTTTAGCTTCCACACATTTGTGAATTTGCTTTTTTCCTGTCTATTTTGATTTCCACTTTCATTCCATTATATGATCTGAGAAGGTGCTTTGTCCACAGGCACTTGAGAAGAATGTATAACCCGCTGAGTTTGGATGCAGTGTTCTGTATGTCTGTTAGGTCTAACTTGTTGATCATATTTTTCAAGTCTCTGTTTCCTTGTTGATCTTCTCTCTAGTTGTTCTATCTAATGATGTGAGAGGGTGTTGAAGTCTCCAACGATTATTGTGGAGATGACTCTTTCTCTCTTCAGTTTTGCCAGAGTTTGTCTCATGTATTTTGGGGCACCCTGGGTAGGCGCGTAGATGTTTATGACTGTTACATCTTCCTGGTGGATTGTCCCTTTTATTAATATATAATGGCCTTCTGTATCTCTCATAACTTTTATGCATTTAAAGTCTGTTTTGTCAGATAGTAGTATAGCTACCCCTGCTCTTTTCTGGTTACTATTTGCATGGAGTATCTTTTGTAAGCAGCATATGTAAAGCTCATGTTTTTTTAATCCATTCTCTCAGCCTGTATCTTTTGATTGGGGAGTTTAATCCATTCACTTTCAATGATATTACTGTAAATGCACTATTTACTTCCTCCATTTTATGCTTTGATTTTCTTATGTTATCTTATTTTTGTCTGTCTTTTTATTCTCTTGGTTATCCTTTCTGCTCTTCATTCTTCTGTACTCTCCTAAAAGCCTGTCTCTCCTGTTTGTTTTTTCTTTTAGATTGTAAGGCTTCTTTTAATATTTCCTGCAAAGGTGGATTCTGTTTTGCAAACTCTCTTAGTTTCCAATTCTTAGTGAATATTTTATACTCACTTTCATATTTGAAGGACAGTTTTGCTGGATAAAGAATTCTTGGCTAGTAATTTTTCTCTTTCAGTATCCTAATTGTATCATACCACTGCCTTTTTGCCTCCATGGTTTCTGAAGAGAAATCTGTGCTAAGTCTTACTGGACATCCCTTGTACGTGATGATTTGCTTCTCCTTTGCTGCTCTCAGAATTTTCTCTTTATCTTTGACATTTTACACTCTGAGTAGTATGTGTCTTGGAATAGGTCTGTTTGGATTTATTCTGATTGGGGTATGGTGTGTTTCGTGGACATGTAAGTTGATTTCTTTTGTGAGAGTTGGGAAATTTTCAGCTATTATTACCTCAAATACTCTTTCTGCTCCTTTTCCCTTCTCTTCTCCTTCTGTAACTCCCGACACGTATGTTGTTAGGTTTTGTGTTGTCATTCAACTCTCTGAGCCCCTGCTCAATTTTTCCATTCTTTTCCCTCTCTGTTCTTTTCTCCCATCAATTTTAGCTGTTCTGTCTTCAGTATCACTTATACTTTCTTCTGTCATTTTGAGTCTGCTGTTGTATGCCTTGAATGTGTTTGTTTTTTTAAATAATTTTTAAAATTATATATCCCGCCCCCCCTTTCTGCTTGTTCTTGCTGTGTTTATTTTTTTGTGTTCTTCTGTGTCTGCTTGTCTTGCCCTGCCCATGGCGGCTTTGCCCTGCCCATGGTGACTTTTTTGCCTTGCCCACGAGGGCTTTTGCCCCGCCCATGGTGGCTTGCCTTCTCAAGGCAGTCTGCCTGCTCAAAGAGGCCCCCGGAACCAAACCCGGGGCCTCCCATGTGGTAAACTGGCGCCCTACCAATTGAGCTACAGCCGGCCCCTGAATGTGTTTCTGATCTCATCTGTTGTGTCCTTCATTCCCATGAGTTCTATTACTTTTCTGTTCAGGATTTCAAATTCTTCTTTGCGGTCACTCAGTGTCTTCTTGATGCCATTTATCTCTCTAACCGTATTGTCTTTCAACTCATTATTTTGACTTTGGGAATTTTTGTGCATCTCACTGATGAGTTCTATCAAATTCTGCATCTCTTCTGGTGCTTTGATATATTCTTTTTCTTGGGTCATGTCTTCTATTTTCTCAGTATGGCATGTAATTTTTTGCTGATATCCAGGCCTCTGGTTAGGATGTAATTGACTCAGATGCTCAGTCTCTTTCTCTTTTGTAGGGATTTAGTGGCAGGAGGCTGTGTGTTACCATTGCTCTTTGATTCTTGGCTTGACCTGGATTGTTAGGATTGTCCTGCTGGTTGCTCAGAACTGGGCACTGGACCCAGTAATTGGTTGTAGAGGCGCTTCCTAGGGCCTTGGGCAGGGAGGCTATAGAGGCCGGAAAAAGCCTCTCCTATTTATTTTTAATTTTCTTGTGTGCACTTCCTTGGTCTGCCAGCAGATGGCACTCTTGGCAGCTCGCAGTTCAATGCCTGGTTGGGGTGTGTTTGTTGCGGCACAGATGGGATCAGTGTGATAGAGCTTCCTGCCTGGAGGCTAGGAGCCTTGTAATTCAAACTTTCTCTGAATGAGTTCTTCAGCCTTCTGTGGTAGCCCACTCCCTTTTCCTGGGTCAGAAATATTTCCACTCCCCTCTGAGTCCTCAACAGTCAGACCCTGTCAGTAGAGGAGGAGATTGAGGGGGTGTTGTATATCTTTAGCCCCTTGTAGGCTCCCAAGGTTAAACATGGTGCAGCCCCACCTGGCCTGGAAGGGTTCCTGGGACACAGCAGACCAAATGTGTGGGTCAGAAGCTGAGTCAGCCTTCAGCTGTGTCCCTGCCCCTCCCCTTTCCTGGGGCATCCTCAACGTTAGTCCAGGCTAGATGAGAGGGAGGGCAAACGATTGTGTGGTCTCACCAGGCCTGGAAGGGCTCCTGGGACACAGCAGACCAAATTTGTGGGTCAGAAGCTGAGTCAGCCTTCGGCTGTGTCCCTCTCTCTCCCCTCTCCTAGGGTGTTAGATCCCTGGAGCCCCATTTGTCTATAGCCGCAGGCCCAGAGGCCCAAGAATTCTTAAGTGTCTTTAATATGCGGGAGGGTGCCGGCAGCAGCCGCTGGTTTTAACTCACAGTTCTGTCGCCACGATGTCCCTCCTTTATTCCTCTCTCCTCTGGGCAGTGTCCAGCCTTTGTCTGGTTTCCTAAACCCTAGAAGATCTTTTTCAGGGCTGTTTCAGCCTGTCCTCTAGCTATTTTTCTGGAGGATAAGAGAGTCCCGTGTCTTACTAGTCTACCATCTTCCCAGAAGCCCTGTTATTTTTTATAATTGCCATTCTAGTGGGTGAAATGGTATCTTTGTGTTCTTTTGAGTTGCATTTCCCTAATTGCTAATGACATGGAGCATCTTTTCTTGTGTTTTTGGCCATTTGTTTATCCTCTTTGGAGAAATGTCTATTCAAGTCTTTTGCCCATGTTTTAAAAATATATTTATAATTGTTGTGAAATATACATAATAAAAATAATTTTATCCAGTTTAAGTGGACAATTCTTTGCCATTAAGTACATTCACAATATTGTGTAATTTTTTTTCCAGATTTATTATTTTCTGCTTTTTGTCCCCCCCCCCGCTGCGGTGACACGCCAAGTCATCTTCACTGGTGAGCAGTGGCCTTGCCCACTCGCAGGCGGCTTGCCCTGCTTGCGGGCGGCTCTGCCCTGCCCACAGGCGGCTCCACTCTGCCCGTGGTGGCTTTTCCCTGCCCATGGTGGCTTTTGCCCTGCTCACAGTGGCTCTGCCCCACCCATGGCGGCTTGCCCTTCTCAAGGCGGTCTGCCCGCTAGGAGAGGTCCGGGAACCGAACCCAGGGCCTCCCATGTGGTAAACTGGCGCCTTATCCACTGGGCTATACAGCCGGCCCAATACTGTGTAATTTTTACCACTGTTTCCAGACTATTTTCATTAACCTAAACCAAGACTCATATTCCTTTAGCAATAACTCCTCCTTCCCTGCACCCCTGGAGACAGCTGTTCTGCTTTGTGTCTCATGAATTTGCTTATTCTAAATATTTCATAAAAGAAAAATTATACCATATTTTTCTTTTGCATCTTTTTTTTTTTGGTTACATATCCCCCCCCCCTTTTCTGCTTACTCTTGCTGTGTGTCCATTCTTCTGTGTTTTTTCTATGTCTGCTTCTTGTCTCCCCCATCTTTGCAGTGATGCGCCGAGTCGACCCTCCGCGGAGGCGGCTCGCTCCGTTCGTGGATGGCTCCATTCCGTTTTCACGGGCGGCTCCGCTCCATGTTTTGCGGGCAGCAGTGCTCCGTGGGTTTTTTTTGCGGGCTGCCTGTCTTCCACGCTTTGCAGGCGGCAGCTCCGCGTTTCACGGGTGACTTTGCCATGCCCAAGGGGGCTCTGCACTGCCTGTGGCGGCTTTTTTTTGCCTTGCCCATGGCGGCTTGCCTTTCTCAAGGCCGTCTGCCCGCTCGGAGAGGTCCCCGGGAACCGAACCCGGGACTTCCCATGTGGTACACCGACGCTCTTACCCACTGGGCTATCTAGCCGGCCCTTGCGTCTATCTTATTTCACTCAACATGATGTCTTCAACAGTATCCCAGGTTGTAGCATGTACCAGCACTTCACTTCTTTTTACAGGTAAATAATATTCTACTGTATGGATACACCACATTTTTTTTATCCATTCATTTGAGTTGCTTCCATCTTTGGCTATTGTGAATAATGCAATAAGCATTGGTGTACATATCTCTGTCCAAGTTCCTGCTTTCAGTTCTTTGGGGTATTTACCTAGGAACATAATGCCAGTCATAGGGCAAGTCTATGCTTAATTTTCTGAGGAATTACCAAACTGTTTTTCACAGTGACTGCACTATTTTACATTTCTACCAACAATGTACAAGTGTTCCTATTTCTCTGCATCTTTGTCAAGACTTATTTTCAGTTTTTCAAATAATTGCCATCCCAGTGGGTGTGAAGTGTTATCTCATTGTAGTTTTAATTTGTATTTCTCTAATGGATAATGGTGTTGAGCATCTTTTCATATAGTTACTGGCCATTTGAATATGTTCTTTGGAGAAGTGTCTATTCAAATTCTAGGTCCATTTTTTACTGTTGAGTTGTAGGAGCTCTTTATATAAAGCATATAAATCTCATCAGATATGTGGTTTCCAAATATTTTCTCCCACTTTTTAGGTTGTCTTTTCACTTTCTTGATAGTGCCCCTTCATGCACAGAAGTTTTTAATTTTGATGAAATCCCATTTATCTCTTCTTTCATGTGCTTCTTGTGTTTTTGGTGTAAAGTCTGGGAAACCATTGACTAACACAAGGTCCTGAAGGTACTTTCCTATGTTTTCTCCTAGGAATTTTATAGTCCTGGTTCTTATATGTAGGTCTTTGATCCATTTGAGTTAATTTTTTTATATGATGTGAGATAGGGGTCATCCTTTGTAATGGTTTGACAGTTTTATGTAACTATGAATTCCAAAAATATAAATTGGATCATGCTTATAAACTCATCTGTTCATCTGAGCATGATTGGTTTATGATAAGGGCATTAACTGGGCCACAGTCAGGAGGGTGTTGGGCCCCGCCCCTTGGTGGGTGTGGTCTCAAGTATAAAGGCCAGGCAGCAGATTTGAGTGGAAGAGATTTGGAGAAGCAGATTTGAGAAGCAGTTCTGATGTTGGAGTGAGCCGTTCGCCCGATAGTCTACAGCTGGCCTTGTGGAGAGACACAAAGCAGAGAGAGACTCATGGTCTACAGCTGACCTTGTGGAAGAAGCGCTAAGCCTGAGAAACGCAGCCCTGGCAGGAGAGGAACCCAAAGGCCTGAGCCCTGGAGACGTCGGCAGCTGTCTTACTCCAACACGTGGACTTTAGTGAGAGAAGAAACTTATGCTATGTGGCCTGGTAACTGTAAGCTTCTACCCCAAATAAATACCCTTCATAAAGACCAACCAGTTATTGGTGTATTTTGCAAAGGCACCTCTTTGGCTGACTAATACACTCCTTAAAAAAAAAAAAAAAAAGTCGCATAATAACTCAAATATTAAAAAAAAAAAGTGCATCATTCAGTGCAGGTGTCCCTAATCTCTGATGCGAAGAGAGATGTGTGGAGCTGCCATCCACCGACCCTGAGCAGGTGGCCTCCCTGGGGTCTGGCAAGGGTGGGGTCTCTTCCCCTGCGCCTTTGGACCCTTTGTGCTGCACCGTGTGCTGGAGTCTCTGTGGTGCCTGAGCCTGGGCTCCACGCAGGGCAGGGCGGTGGGCTTGTCTCTCTGTCTCCAGGTCCTGCGTGGAGTTGGCGTGTGGTGGGTCTCAGCAGTGGTCTGTGGAAGGAGTGGATGAGTGAAGGAGTGAAAGGACGAGGGGATCCGTGTGTGTGTGGGTGGTGGGTGGGCTCGCACATGGCTCTGTTCTCAGTCTGTGCCCCGCGAGGCCATAGGAGCGCCTTGGAGCTGTGGGAGCAGGGCTCCCCACCCGCCCCCACCTTGCTGTGGGACCTCGGACAGCACCGTTCCCTGTCTCTCTGAACCTGGCTCCTTTCCTGTGACACTGGGTGGTTCCTGTTTCATGGGGTGGTTAGCACATGGACACAGCTGCGAGGTGCTGCTCTTAGTCACTCTTCACTTCTCTGTAAGTTCTTGGCACCCAGTGGGTTCTTGATGAGTCTTATTCCTCTTGTTCTCCACCCTGAAATCCAATGGCCCCTGTGCAGGGGGAAAGCCTGGCCCGGGTCCAGGACCTGGGCGAGCCTCCAGTGCTGGCTGCACAGTCGTGGCAGGTGAGGGTCCCCAGGTCTGGCCAGGCTGCGTGCGAGCCCCTGTCAGGAGAACTGCCTCTGGGAAGAAGCTCTTGGAGACAGGCTTGTGTCCAGCAAGCATGAGCTCCTGGAGTCACCAGATGCAGGAAGGCGACCCTTAGAGACAAGGGTTAAAGCAGGGCCTCACACATCAGTTTCTTTGCTGCGGCTACGGCACTGAACACTTCTGCTTTTTGGAGCTCGGCTGAAAGGCCAAGGTTTTCCGGAGACCCCTCCGTGCCTAGGACTCATGTGAAGACAAGGCCCAGGCAAGCCTCTGCTTGTGGTCTTGTACCAGGCCGTGTGGGCACCCCTCTTTCCGAGGGTGGGGTTCTCTCGCAGGTGGGGTGGGACAAGGCTGTGACGGAGAAGCCTGCCTTTCCCCTCCCACGTTCGGGGCTCAAACCAGAGTGGAGTGCGAGTAAATGGCCCCGAAGCCTACGTCTCCTCAGGCGGGCAGTTGTCCCTGCATCAGGCCATCTCGAGTAAACCTTTCTGGGAGGGACACAGCTTTCCTCCCTCCGCTCTCCATCTCTCAGGCTGTAGCCCTCACAAACGCGTCCAACACCGTCGTTCAGTGACGTGAAGGGCCAGCCGTCCAGCACGATTGGCTTTGTGGAACACACGGCGCTCACCTGCCCGGGCTGTGCTTGGTAATGCGTGTCTGCCCCTGTCCTGCGCAGGGCCCTCCCGGGGCCAGGGGGCTCCTCCGGCCTTCAGCCTCGGTCTCCTTAGCCCTGGTTCAGGCCCAGGGTCATCTGGCATGGCCAAGCTGGGGACTCCCAGCCGCTTGTTTTCCTGTGAATTGAAGATTAGAGGCGACGCTGTGCTCTACGTAGAATCCACATGGTTCTGTTGCACAAGTCTTGTTTTTTGTTTTTAAAGCAGACCTGCTGAGGTGCCCTCACGCACCACCCAGTGCGCCCACCGCACGAGCTCCGGCAGTGCCCTGCCCTGACGTGCTGTGTTTGGGTTTCAGGCGCGCCCACACGCTGACCGTGCTGTTCATCCTGACCTGTGCACTCGGCTACGTGACTCTGCTGGAGGAGACGCCCCAGGACACAGCCTACAACACCAAGAGGTGACCAGGCCCCCGGGTGGGCTGTGCCGTTGGACCTGGTGTGGGAGCAGCATGGAGGCACGAGTCCTTTGTGTTCAGGGTGGCCCTTTGCCAGCACCCGCCAGAAGGCTGGCAGGGGCTGCCCAACCCCCCCAAGATATGTTTCTGACATGTCCATCTCGGGCTGCCTCGTGGGGTGGGGTGCGGGGCGTTTGTGATGTCCCACCCACCCATCCACCACTGGCTTCCCGTCTCCACTGGGCTGCGTAGCGTGTGACCTGTCCCATCATGACGTGTAGCTCATGCGTTTGCGTTCTAGGGTCTGGAATGGGATGCAGAAGCCTCTGGTGGTGGAGTGTTGTGTGTGGGTCTATGATGACCGGGCAGCGTCCCCCATTAGCCGGTTTGGGCCTGTGTGTCGGTGTGGGTGCTAAGGGCTTTTAGGAAACGTCAGACCGGCTCTGAGACCGCAGGCGATCATCTGACTGAGAGCTCTGATCTCACGTCTGCAAGTCCCTAGAGCCGTGTGGAAAATAAACTGGCGTTTAGAGTCTGCACCTTTCTCAGCCGCTGCCGCTCCTGGCTTTCAGGTCTCATTGCCACCTTCACGACCCCAGGGCCCATCTGCTCCGGGGGATGGCCAGAGGGGGCAGGGGCTCGAGGTCAGTGGTGCCAGGGAGCATGGCCGAAGGGGTGGAGCATTTCTGTCAGAAGACGCTGTCAGAGGGTCTAGATGCTCGTGGAACTTTCCAGGCCTACTCCCTGGAAGAGGGCTGTCCCTGTCCGCACAGTTAGATGCATGTGGCCACCCACTTGCAGGTGCCCACGCTGGTTCCTGGACAGCTCCTGCTGGCACCCCCCCATGGCTGGCACTACCCTCCCTCTGTTTCCTGGGAGCGCCCTCGTTTCCTTTTTTCCCTGCCCCAGGTGCCAGCTTGCTCCCAGGCCCTCTTGGCCATCTCCTGGCTCTTGGGGTCTGTCCACAATGTGGATGATGCCCAAATGGCGATCTCTAGCCAGACCTTCCTTCTGCCGTCAGCTCTAGTATCTGGATGCCTTCCTGGTAGTTCTTGTGGGTGTCTAAGGGGAATCACAGGCTTCACTAGCCCTCCTGTACCTGGGACTTCTGGGCCCACCTGCCCTTCCCTGGCCCCTTCTCGGTGAACCACTTGTCTGTTTAGCT
>PVKH010042198.1:0-10853 GCA_004027955.1 Chaetophractus vellerosus
CACTTATGCATGTCTCAGCAGTAACTCATAGATGGTCAAAGTGGACACTACCCCAAACAATGGGGCTCCTGAGGACTCTGGACACTCCCAGGTCCTGTGGTCATGGCAGGTAGCTCCAGGGTTTGGTGCATTGCCAGTGGGCCCTACTTTGGAGATTGTTCCCCCAAGTGTGAAAGAGTTGGACTTGATGTGACTTCTCTACACATGCCTCTTCTGTTCCTTTTGTTTGACCCGATAGTTTATGTTGGAGTTGGTAGGTGTACATCCAGGAGACTTGAATCTCAGGGCTGTCCGTGTGCTGGTTGGGCCCTGAGCCTCAGAAGAGGTGAAACACCTATTCTCCAGTTCATTGGACTCACCCAGGACATCTGATGGGGAGGTGAGGATGGGCAATCACCACACCAAGGAACTGAGAGAGTCTACAAATGCAAGCAAGAGAGTCCCATCCATTAGCCATATGGGATTGAAGTCCCCTCTCAATTAGAGGTGGAGTGGGCATCACCATCCCAGAACCCTCAAGATTTGTGAATAAAATATGAACTAGAGTAGACTTGATGGTGTTCTACTATAGACTTATTGTGATTCTAATAATGGAAGAAATCATATCACTGATGTGGAGACGGTGGCCAGTGGAGGTGCTGAAGTCAGGGAGAGGGAAAAAGAGGTGCAATATAGGGGCATTTCAGGACTTGGAATTGACCTGCATGAAATTGTGGTGACAGATACAAGCCATTATATATCCTGCCATAGCTTTCAGAATTGAGTGGGAAAGTGTAAACTACAATGTACACTATACTCCATGCTTAGGTGGTAATGCTCCAAAATGTGTTCATAAATTGCAATGAATGTATCACACTAGTGAAAGAATTTGTGAATGTGGGGGAAAGTGGAGGTTCTGGGAATTGGGGCCTATGGGAATCCCTTATAATTTCTATATAACAATTAATCTAATCTAAGTGTATATATATATATATATAAAATGAATAAAATATATTTTTAAAGGAGGGAAATTTTAGGTGACATATATGTTTCTAGAATAAAGGTTAAAAATATAAACCATAGAAGTGTAAAACAGAAGTCCTAAAATAAACCATGGACTATCATTACAAGTACAATAGTATAATAAAAATAATATATTTTCATTAAAAAGAAGTAAAAAAGGCATTTATCTTTCTTAGTTTTCAAAAATAAAGAATATGTTTTTTTGTTGAGCACTTTTGAAATCAGAGTTTGCACATTAATTATAAATCATTTCATGTACATATAAGTCAAGGAAGCATGTATCTTGTTTGGTTTTCAAAACTAAAGAACATAGTCTTTTCACTGAGTACTAGCTAAAACTCGTGTTTTCACATTGATTGCAAGTCAAATCAAGTACATAGAAATAAATGAAACATGTATCTTTCTCACTTTTCAAAACTAAAAAAACATTGTTTCTTCAGAGGGCTAGGTAAAACTGATGTTTTTTACATTGATTGTAAGTCAAATCAAGTACATAGAAACCAGTGAAGCATGTATCTTGCTTAGTTTTCAAAGGTAAAGAACGTACTGTTTTCACAGAGCATTAGTGAAAATCAGTGCTGTCCCGTTGATTGTAAGTCAAATCAAGCAGATAGAAGACAAGGAATCATGTATATTGATTAGTTTTCAAAACTAAAGAACATAATTTTTTTCACAGAGCACTAGATAAAACCAAGGTTTTAATATTGTAAGTTAAATAAAATACATAGAAGTAATTGAAGCATGTATCTTGGTAAGTTTTCAAAACAAAAAACATATAATTTGCACAAAGTGATATATAAAATCAGTATTTTCACAATGATTGTAACACAAATCAAGTATATAGATGTCAATGAAGCATTTATCTTGCTTAGTCTCCAAAATGAAAGAACTTACTTTATGGAGAGCACTTGAGATGAGAGTTTTGATATTTTTTGCAAGGGAAAATAAAATACACAGAAGTCAATGAGGCATATATCTTCTTTCTTTTTAAAAATGAAAGAACATACTGTTTTCCCAGGGTACTAGCTAAAGCCACTGTTTTCACTCTGATAATAAGTCATATCAAGTATATAGAAGTCAATGATGCATGTAACTTGCTTAGTTTGAAAACTAAAGAACATAATTTTTTCACAGAGTCCTAATAAAACTAGTGTTTTCAGAATGACTGTAAGTCAAATAAAATATATAGCAGTCAAATTAACATGTATCTTGCTTTCTTTTCAAGAGGAGTGAACATACTCTTTCACAAAGTGCTAGCCAAATCCACTGTGTTTACATTGATGGAAAATCAAATTAAGTACATAGAAGTAAATGAAGCATGTATCTGGCTTAGTTTTCAAAAGGAAAGAACATATGCTTTTCCCAGTGTGCTAGGGAAAACCAGTGTATTCACATTGATGGTAAGTCAAATCAGCTACATTGAAGTAAATGAAGCATGTACCTTGCTTAGTTTTCAAAACTAAATAATACTCTTTTTGCTGAGCACTATCTAAAATCAGTGTGTTCACATGGATTGTAAATCAAATCAAGTACACAGAAATCAATGATTCATGTATCTTCCTTAGATTACAAAACTGAAGGACATACTGTTTCCTCAGAGCTCTGGGTAGAACCAGTGTTATAACAATGATTGTAAGCCAAATCAAGTACAAGATGTCAAAGAAGCATGTATCTTCCTTAGTTTTCAAGGGCAAATAGGGTACTTTCCACAGAACACTCATGAAAACAGTATTTTCCCATTGATTGTAAGTCAAACCAAGGGCATAGAAAAAATGAAGCATTTATATAGGTTAGTTCTCAAAGGTAAAGAACATAATTTTTTCATTGTGTTCTAGATAAACCAGTGTTTTCACATTGATTGTAAGTTAAATCAAATATAGATGTAATTGAAGCATGTATCTTGCTAACTTTTCACAATGAAAGCACATACTGTTTTCCCAGATCGCTAGCCAAAACCATTGTTCTCACATTGGTTGTAAGTCAAATCAAGTACAAAGAAGTCAATTAAACATGAATCCTGTTCACTTTTCAGTATTAACAAACATACTCTTTCACAGAGTGTGAGATACAATCAGTGTTTTCAAACTGATTGTAAGTCAAATCAAGTACATAGAAATCAACAGCATGTATCTTGCTTAGTTTTGAAAACTAAAGAACAGCTGTTTCCACAGAGTGCTAGGTAAAATAGAGTTTTCACAATGATTGTAAGTTAAATCAAGAACATATGAATGTCAATGAAGCTCGTATCTTGTGTAGTTTTCAAAATTAAAGAACATACATTTTTGCTAAGCAGCTACAACACCAGAAATTTCACATTAATTGTAAGTAAATTCATGTACATAGAAGTGAATGAAGCATGTATCTTGTTTGGTTTCCAAACTAGAAAACATTGTTTTCACAGAAAACTAGCTAATACCAGTGTTTTAATACTGATTGTAAGATAAATGAAGTACATAGAAGTCAATAAATCATATGCCTTGCTAAGTTTTCAAAATGGAAGACCATACTGTTTCACAGAATGTAGATAAAACCAGTGTTTTCACATTAATTTTAAGTCAAACCAAGTATATAGGAGTCAATGAAGCATGTATCTTGCTTAGTCTTCAAAAGTAAAGAATCACTGCTTCCACAGAGCACATGGTAAAACAAGTGTTTTCACATTGTAAGTCAAATAAGAACATAGAATTCAATGAAGCATTTATCTTCCTTTGTTTTCAGAACTAAAGAATATATTGTTTTCACTGAAAACGACCTAAAACCAGTGTTTTCACATAGATTGTAAATCAAATCAAGTACATAGAAGTCAATGAAGTGAGTATCTTGCAGTTTTCAAAACTATAGAATACACGTTTTCGAGACTGCCTCCTAAAACAGGTGCTTTCTTATTGATTGTAAGTCAAATCAAGGACAAAATGTCAATTAAACATGAATCTTGATTAGTTTTCAAAATTAAAGAATATACTGTTTTCACAGAGTGCTAGCTAAAACCAGGGTTTTCACTTTGATTGTAGGTCAAATCAAGTACATTGAAGTCAAGACGCATATATCTAGCTTAGTTTTCAAACTAAAGAACACACTGTTTTCACTGAGCACTAGGTTAAACCAAAATTTTCACATTTATTGTGAGTCAAATCAAGTACATAGAAGTCAATGAAGAATATATCTTGCTTAGTTTTCAAAACTAAAAAACACTGTTTTCACAGAGCAGTAGGTAAAACCAGTGTTTTCAAATCAAGTATATAGAAGTCAATGAAGTCTGTATCTTGCTTAGATTTCAAAATGGAAGAAATACTGTTTTAACTGAAAACTACTTAAAACCAGTGTTTTCACATAGATTGTAAGTCAAATCAAATACATAGTGTCAATGAAGGATGTATCTTGCTTAGCTTTCAAAACTAAAAAACATACTGTTTTTGCTGAGCACTATCTAAAACCAGTGTTTACATATGTATTGTAAGTCTAATCAAGTACATAGAACACAATGAAGAATGTATATGGCTTAATTTTCAAAATTAGAGAGCATACATTTTCACTGAGCATAAGTTAAAAGCAGAGTTTTCACATTGATTGCAATAGAAATCAAGTACATAGAAGTCAATGAAGCATGAATCTTGCTTAGTTTTCAAACTAAAGAATGTACTTTTTCTCTGAGGACTTGCAACAAAAATTTTTTCAAATTAATTGTAAGTCAATTCATGTACATAGAAATCAAAGAAGAGTGTATCTTGTTTCATTTTCAAAACTAAAAAAATACTGCTTTTATAGAGTGCTAGCTAAAACCTGTGTTTTTACATTGATTTTTAGTCAGATCAAATAAATAGAAATGAAGTTTATATCTTGCTTAATTTTGGAAACTAAAGACCATACTTTTTTCATAGACACTAGATAAAACCAGTGTTTTCAACTTTATTGGAGGTCAAACCAAGTACACAGCATCAATTTAGCATATATCTTGCTTAGCTCTTTAAATGAAAGAACATGTTGTTTTCCAAGTGCACTAGCTAAAACCTGTGTTTTCAAATTGATTTTAAGATGAATCAAATGCATAGAAGTCAATGAAGCATGTATCTTGCTTAGGTTTCAAAATTAAAGAACATACTGCTTTCACTGAGCACTAGCTAAAACCAGTATTTTCATATGATTGTAAGTCAAATGAAGTAAATGAAGGAGGTATCCTGATTATTTTCAAAATGGAAGAACATACTGTTTCCCAGAAGATTAGTTAAAACCAGTGCTTTAACATTGATTGTAAGTCAAATCAAGTACATAGAACTCAATGAATCAAGTATCTTGCTTAGTTTTCAAAAGTAAAGAACCACTGTTTGCAGAGTGCAGAGTAAAACCAGTGTTTTCATTTTGATTGTAAATCAAAGCATACAAAGATTTCTAGGAAGAATGTGTCTTGCTTAGTTTTAAAAACTGTAGAACATACTGTTTGCACAGAGTGCTAGCTAAAACATGTGTTTCCACATTGATTGTAAGTCAAAACAAAGAACATAGAAGTCAATGAAGCATTTATCTTCCTTAATTTTCAAAACCAAAGAATAAACTGGTTTTCCTGCACCCTATCTAAAACAAGGGTTTTCACATTTATTGTAAGTCAAATCATGTATATAGAAGTCAATGAATCATGTATTTTGTTTAGTTTCAAAACTAAGAACATACTATTTTCACAGAGTGTTAGCTAAAACCAGTGTTTTCACATAGATTGTAAGTCAAATCATGTACCTAGAAGTCAAGGACATGTTCTTTCTTAGATTTCAAAACTAAAGTTTATACTCTTTTCACTGATCACTAACTAAAAGCAATGTTTTCACACTAATTATAAGTCAAGTACATAGAAGTCAATGAAGCATGTATCTTGATTAGTTTTCAACACTAAAGAATATACTGTTTCTTCAGAGCACTAGGTAAAACCACTGTTTTCACATTGATTATAAGTCAAATCAAGTACACAGAAGTCAATGAAGCATGTATCTTGCTTAGTTTTCAAAAGTAAAGAGCATAATATTATCATAGAGCACTGGTGAATACCAGTGTTCTCACACTGATTGTAATTCTAATCAAGTTCATAGAAGACAATGAATCATATATATTGGTTAGTATTCAAAATTATAAAACATTCTTTTTTTCACAGAGAGCTAGATCAAACCAGTGTTTTCACATTGATGGATTGTCAAATCAATTACATAGAAGTATACTTGAAGATATAACTTCTTAGTTTTAAAAAGGAAGAAACATACAGAATTAGATAAAACCAGTATATTCACATTGATTGTAAGTCAAATAAAGTACATACAATCCAATGATGTATACATCTTGCTTAATTTTTAAAACATAAGAACACACTGTTTTCACAGAAAACTGCATAAAACCAGTGTATTCAAATGGATGGTAAGTCAAATCAAATACATAGAAGTCGATAAACATGTGTATTGCTTAGTTTTCAAAATTAGGTACCATACTTTTCCACTGGGCACTTCCTAAAAGCAGGTTTGCACATTGATTTTAATGCAAATCAAGTACATATGCCAATGAAGCATGTATCTTGCTTAGTTGTCAAAACTAAAAAAAAACTTTTTTGCTTGAGCACTTGGCAAAAACTAGAGATTTCACATTAATTGTAACTCAATTCATTTACATAGAAGTCAATAAAGCATGTATCTTGTTTGGTTCCCAAACTGAAAACATGCTGTTTTACAGAGTGTTAGCAAAACATGGTATTTTCATTTTTATTTTAAGTCAAATGAATTACATAAATAAATGAAGCATGTATGTTGAGTAGTTTTCAAAATGGAAGAACACACTGTTTCCCAGAATGCTGGCTAAATCCAGTGATTTCATTTTTATTTTAATTCGAATAAAGTGCATAGAATTCAATGAATCATGTAACATGATTAGTGTCCAAAATAGAAGATCATATTCTTTCCCTGAGTGATAGCTAAAACACATGTTTTCACTTTGAGGTCAAATCAAGTACAGAGAAGTCAATTGAACACATATCACACTTTGATTTGAAAAGTAAAGAATATACTCTTTTCTCTGAAAATTAGCTTAAACCAGTGTTTTCACATTGATTGTAAGTCAAATCAGTACATAGAAATCAATGAAGCATGTATCTTGCCTAGAGTTAAACACTAAAGAACATAGTGCTTTCAAAGTATGCTAGATAAAACCAGTGTTTTCACAATGATTGGAATTCAAATGATGTACATAGAAGTCAATGAAGTATGTATCTGGTTTTGCTCAAAACAAAAGAGCATACTGTTTACCCCAAGTGCTAGCTGAAACCAGTGTTTTCATATTGATGGTAAGTCAAATGAAGTACATAAAAGCCAATGAAGCATGTATATTGCTTACTTTCCAAACTAAAAAGCATAGTCTTTTCACTGAACACTACCTAAAGCCAGTGTTTTCACATGGATTGTAAGTCAAATCAATTCTAGTAGTCAATGATGCAAATATTCTCACTGTCCTGGTTTTGAGATAATCAGGGTAGGCTAAACATTCACTGTATTAGAAACCATGCATGTGTCTCCAGACCTAGTTTTTCTCCCTAGGCCTGGTTTTTGGAATGCTGGTGATAAACTAAGCCTGATTTATTTGACTATCCTGTATGGTAAATGACTAACTCTAGGTATCTTTGGTCAACCTTAAGAGAAATAACAGGGGGACAGATGTGGCTCAAAGGGTTGGGCATCTGTCTCCCATATGGAGGGACTGGGGTTTGGTCCCCAGGACCTCCCAGTAAAAAGAAAAAGGCACATGAGCCACCAGGTCCCATGTGCAGGTGAGCCATTAGGCCACACTAACAGGTGAGCCACCAGGCCTCATCTGCAGGTGTGCCACCAGGCCCCATCTGTGGGTGTATCACCAGGCCCCATGAGTGGGTGAACCATCAGGCCCTGGAAGCAGGTGAGCCATCAAGCCCCATGTGTGAGTGCACCACCATGCCCCATGAGAAGGTGCACCACCAGGCCCCATCCATGGGTGTGCTGTCAGGCCCCATGCACAAATGAGCTTCCAGGCCCCATGAACAGGTGCATTGCCAGGCCCATCAAGCCATGCATCATAACAGGAGAGTGACACAAGGGAGAGCAAAAATGAGATGTGCCAAGAAAACAGGAACTAAGGTCACACAGATAGTGAGACACCTCTCTCCCACATCAGAGGTTCTGAGGATTGTATCCCAGTGAAGACAGGAGGAGAAGGATGAGAAGAGAGGGCAGGCAATGGACACAGAGTTGCCCAGTGAATGGACACAGAAACAGCAAAAATGGGGGGGGGGATGTATAAAAGTAAGTAAGTAAGTAAGTAAATAAATAAATAAATAAATAAATATCCTTAAAAATATATAGGGGTGAAAGATACAGACTATAGTTAGTAATAATACTTTGATGATGTTCTTTCATGATATGTTAACAGATTTTTCACAGCAATGCAAGGTGTTTATGTGTGTGGGGTGATGTGTGGGAGCCCTGTATGATGTTATGCATGTTTGTTTTGTAAGTTCAAAATGTTTGCTGAACACTTATAGTCTATGTATGTTCAAGTATGAATGATATACTTCAATAAATTGTTTAAAAAAATAAGTCAATGAATCATGTATCTTGCTTGTTTTCAAAACTAAAGAACAGGGGCCAGCTTGATAGCCCAGTGGATAGGGCACCGGCATACCACATGGGAGGCCCCGGGTTCGGTTCCCGGGGACCTCTCCTAGTGGGCAGACAGCCTTGAGAATGGCAAGCCGCCATGGGCAGGTCAGAGCCGCCGTGGGCAGGGCAAAAAGCTGCCACGGACAGGGCAAAAGCCACCACGGGCAGGGCAGGTCGCCCACGAATGGAGTGCAGCCTGCCACCCGCGAACTGAAGCAGAGCCGGCCCGTGAACGGAAGCAGAAGCCACCCACAAGCGGGGAAAGCCACGCCTGCACAGTGACCACTCCCGGCGTGTCGCCGCAGCGGGGGGGGGGGAGGGGAGATATGTAATAAAATAAATAAATCTTAAAAAAAAAAACAAAACTAAAGAACATACGTTTTTGCTGTCCACTAGCCAAAGCAGAGTTCACTCATTGAAAGTAAATCAAATCAAGTACATAGAAGTTATGGAAGGATTTATATTATTTAGTTTTCAAAGCAAAATAACATACTGTTTACTCAGAGTGCTAGGTAAAACCAGTGTTTTCACATTGATTGTAAGTCAGATGAAGTCCATAGAAATCAAAGAAGCATGTATCTTGCTTAGTTTTCAAAAGTAAAGAACATACTGTTCTCACAGAACACTAGTGAAAACCAGTGTTTTCATATTGATTGTAAGTCAAATCAAGTACATAGAAGACAATGAACCATACATATTGGTTAGCTTTCAAAACAAAAAAACATACTTTTTTTCACAGAGCAGTAGATAAAACCAGTGTTTTCACAATGATTGTAAGTCAAAATAAGTACATAGAAGTAATTGAATTATAGCTCTTGAATAGTTTTCAAAGCAAAGGAAAAAACTATTTGCTCAGAGTGCTAGATATTACCAGTATTTTCACCTTGATTTTAATTTTAAAAAGTACATAGTAGTCAATGAAGCATATATCAGGCTGTATCAGTCAGCCAAAGGGGTGCTGATGCAAAATACCATAAATCAGTTGGTCTTTATAAAGGGTATTTATTTTTATTTGGGGTAGAAGTCCACAGTTACCAGGCCATAAAGCATAAGTTACTTCCCTCACCAAAGTCCATTGCCACGTGTTGCAGCAAGACAGCTGCAATGTTTGCCAGGGTTCAGGCTTCATGGGTTCCTCTCTTCCCAGGGCTGCATTTCTCTCTGGGATTAGCTTCTCTGTTTCTTCCACAAGGTCAGCTGTGAACTCTCAGGCAATGGCTCATGTCTATCCCAGGGTCTTCTCTCCTTCCTCACCAGAACTTCAACATCAAAACTGCTCCAACACTGTCCTTTGGTGTGTCTTTCATCTTTGATACCTCCACCCACCCAGGGGTGGGGCTCAATGCCCTACTGACATGGCCCAGTTAATGCCCTAATCATAATCATGCCCAGATTAGTAGACCAGTTTACAAGCATGATCCAATATCTATTTTTGGAATTCATAATTACATCAAACTGCCCAACTACTACATGGGCTTTGTTTTCAAAACAAGAACACACTCTTTTCCCTAAGTGCTAGCTAAAACCATTGTTTTCACATTGACGGTATATCAAATGAAGTACATACAACTCAATGCAACATGGATCTTTATTAGTTTTCAAAATGGAAGAACATACTGTTTTCCAGATTGCTAGTTAACACCAAGGCTTTCACATTAATTGTAAATCAACCCAAATACAAAGAAATCAATTAAACATTGTAATGGTTTGAGTTTGATTTAATTATGAATTCCAAAAATATAGATTAGATTATGTTTGTAAGCTGGTCTGTTCATCTGGGCATGATTGAGTTGTGAGTAGGGCTTTAACTGCCACATCAGTGAGACATTGAGCCCCGCCCCTTGGTGGGGGTGGTCTCAAGTATGGAAGGCTAGATAAGAGGGAGAAGAGATTTGGAGAAGCAGATTTGAGAAGCAGTTCTGATGCTGGAGTGAGCCGTTCGCCTGATAGCCTACAGCTGGCATTGTGGAGAGACACAAAGCATAGAAAGCCTCATTGTCTTCAGCTGAACTCGTGAAGGAAACAGAAGCTAAGCCCGGAGAGAAACGCAGCCCCGGGAACAAAGGAACCGGGAAGCCTGAACCCTGGAGACGTCGGCAGCCATCTTCCTCCAGGACATGGACTTTGGTATGGGAAGAAATTTATGCTTTGTGGCCTGGTAACTGTAAGCTTCTACCCCAAATAAATACCCTTTAT
>PVKH010042199.1:0-10853 GCA_004027955.1 Chaetophractus vellerosus
TGTGGGATGGAGGCGCCTCTTCAGTTGAACCACACCTGCTCCCTGCTTGTTGTGTCTCTCATTGTGTCTTTTCATTGAGTCAGCTCACCGTGCCAGACCATCACATCAGCTCTCTGTTCTGTTTGTCTTCTTTAGAAGGCACCAGGAACTGAACCTGGGACCTTCCATGTGGTAGGTGGGTGCCCAATGTCTTGATCCACATCTGCTTCCCTGCCATTTTTATTTTATTATGGGCCGTTATAGAACCCATCAACTTTATTATTTGGTGGGTTCAATAAAAACCAACTCAATGGACAGTTCCTAACACATGCCCAAGTATTCTTCCTCTATAGGGGCTCAGTAATACATCAAGAATCCTTTCTCAAAATTTCTATACACTAGCAATGATACAACATTCGGCCAAACAGTTATAATTGAGGTATGATGGTTAAGTTCACGTGTCAGTTTGGCAAGGTTATGGCATCCAGTTGTTTGGTCAAGGAAGCACTGGCCAGATTGCTACAGTGAAGGTATTTCATGGACTTAAATCATCAGTAAGTTGATTGTCTTTATGGCTGATTACATCTACGTTCAACTGAGGAGATTGCCTTCCACAATGAGAGACATCTCATCCAATCAATTGAAGGCCTTAAAAAGAGAAGTGATTTCAGCATTCAGAGAGAATTCCCATCTCTACTTAAGACAGCCAAACCAAAAATTTTAAAAAAAATATAAAAAAACATAAAGCCAGCTTCTCCTGGGGAACTCATCAAGGACCTTCATCAGAGCCCCTGGTTTGCAGCCTGCCCTACAGACTTTGGAATCATGCATCTCCAGGGTCACATGAGGCAATTTTACAAAATTTCATGGTATTAACAGATATCTCCTGTCAGTACTGTTTCCCTAGAGAACCCTAATACACTATAATTTTTACACATTGAGCTATCACTTTCTCCTTACATCACTGCCCAGAGTCTAGAATATGGTTTCTTAAATTGTGATTGTTGTCAACTTGGTAAGAATCACCTGAGAGTCTTAAATTTCACAGTGTTCTGGGATGTGCCCCAGGCTCACAGCATCATCATCCCCAAGGATGGAGGCCAGGCACCTGCATGGTTAGCCTTACCCCTGGTGATTCTTAAATAGGGTGGAAAGACCAATATGAGAGTGTCTGAGGTAGCAGCAAGATTCCCCAAAGTGAGGGAAATCTTCTCAGACAAAAGTTCTAAATCTCAATGTGCTTTTGTGGGTCCATGACATTCCTCAAGTTGTTTGGAAAGTTTTAAATGTATGTGTATATCTACATACATTTGCTTCCTGGTGAGGGGATTCAGATTTTTAATTAGATCCTCAAAGGAGCTCCAAATTTTAAGATCTACTTGTTCTTGGAATGCTCAAGTTGGCATCAGGAATCCCCCAACTAAAATATCTTGATCACTCTCCTTCCTTAATCTCTCTGCCACCCTTGATTTATGGCTGATTACATCAACGTCAACTGAGGAGACTGCCTTAAACAATGACAGAAGTTTCATCCAATCAGTGGAAGGCTTTTAAAAAAGAAAGGATTTTGCAGTCAGAAGAGAATTTCCATCTCTACTTTAGGCAGCCACCTTCTCCCAGGGAATTAACTGACAATCATTATTGGAGTTCCCAGCTTGTGTCCTGTCCTACAGAATTTGGACTTGCCCATCCCCAAAGTCACATGAGGCAATTCTCATAAAAATCTCATAATATTTTTTGGTTCTTTTTCCTTAGAGAACATTGACTAATACACAAGGCTACTACTTAGTGAAGCCTTTTGTCGTGTACAGTCTACAGTCACTCTCCTGAATCCATCTGGGTTGGCAAATTCATTTGAGATATAATAGGGACACCAACTCTGTATCTTTTATATGTTTAATGGTGGCTATCCCCCTGTGGTGGGTTGGAGCTGTATGTAACCCAGAAAATATTTTCTTAAATATAATCCATTCTGTAGGTGTAAAGCCACTGTAACTATGACCTTTAGGTGAGTGTACTTCAGTTAAGGGGTGTTCCACCCCAACCAGGATAGGTTTAATCCTATTACTGAAGTCCTTTATAAGAGAATGAAATTCTGACACTGAGAGAGAAAGCCAAGGAAACAAGAAGCTGAAATCAATAAAACTCAGAAGAGAATGCCATTACATGCCTTGCCGTGGGACAGAGGAGCAAGGATTGCTGGTAGCTAGCCTTCAGAAGAATGCCTCAATTTGATAATGCTTTGCTTTGGACACTTTCTTGGCTTCAAAACCATTAGTGAATAACTTCTCATTGTTTAACCTGCTTCATTCTTTGAGCAGCCTAGGAAACTAAAACACCATGTGACAAAGAGCAGGATCAAGGATCACAGGCAGCCAGCCCCAGAATGCCTCAGTCTTCATGGAGATAGAATTGCCCTGAAGAAGCCTTGATTTGAACTTCTTCCTGGCTTCAAAGCTGAGTCATTAAATTCCCATTAAGCCATTCTGTCGTCTCTTTGCATGGTATTTACTTAAGTAGACTGGAAACTAAAACATCCCTCTATGATGCAGTGTTGTATTTTATTTGCCATCTTGCTTGGGAAGGCAATTTCAGAGGTTTCTACTTCACCAATATGATAGATATTATATCATATGGACTCAATAGGGGTCCAGCTGCCAAGTATATTAATTCAAATAATATACTTGAGGATTGGAAAAATGATCACTGGGTTTGTCTACTGACCCAGCAGGGTCGTTATGAGCCAGAAACCTTAGCCAGAACTTCATTTATTGCCTGGCTCCCATAAACCCCTTCATTAATATAGTGGCCATGATGATGCTTTGTGTCTCCAATTATCAGTGTTAACTCTGTCCCAATGTCCCATAGTCCTCAGAATGTCTGGGTATTCTTTCTCCAGTGTAGAGTCACCCAAGTAAAATAACTGCACTATTTATCCAAGGGTGCTGAAGCAAAGTACCAGAAATCTGTTGGTTTTTATAAAGGGTATCTATTTGGGGTAGAAGCTTACAATTACAAGGCCCTAAAGAGTCCAACTCAATATTACTTCCTAATTAAAGTCTGTTGCCACATGTTGAAGCAAGATGGTGGGCAACATCTGCCTGGTCTCTCCTTCTTCCTTCTGTGGGCTCTGGTTCTTCTGATCTCAGCTGTAGGCTGGCACAGTGCTTGTCCTTCTTCACAGGTCTTTAACTGTTTGACCTTTCTCCTTTCTGTCACATGGCAGGACTGAAATGACTAAGTTCTCTCTTCTTCTGTACTTTCTTCTGTGTTTCTCTGTGAGTGTCCATTTATATAGCCCACCAAGGGGGTGGGGATTCAATCCTGAGTTACACCCTACCGATGGGGTCAAATCAAAGCCCTAATCTTAACATAATTTAATCAAAGACATCTCAGCTGAATCTAATACAATCAAAGGGAATCACACCCAGAGGAACAGACCAGTTTACAAATATAATCTCTCTTTTTAGAATTCATAAATAATCTCCAACTGCCCCAATAACCATAGGTTCCTTCAGGGAAGTTCTGGACAATAATCACTGTATATACTTGCCATGGTGTTTCATGTTGTTTCTTCCTAAGGAACCAAAAACCTCTCAGTCAGTGGGTTCTGAATTTGAAAATATGCTCATATCTGAGATCTGAGCAAGGAATTGTGACCTTTTATTGGGACTATTTCCTTCAGACTCCTGCTACTTCTTTCTTACTTCTTTTGGTTGTAGATAATAACAAGCACCTTTGTTAGTTTCTGATCTATTTTGCCCATAGATGTGGCATGTACTATGAACCATCTCAAATTCCTGTGGATCAGTCTCACTGGATGTCCCTTCCACCTTGCTGAACATTTCAGTAATTATGGCTCCCTGGCATTTGGCAGCTAAATGCCACAACCTGACCTCTATTGGTTATTAATGTGCCCAGATATGTGACCACTTAATCTACCATCAACTCTGACTTACAGAAGAAGGTCTGCGCTAAACTTCTTGGTGATGCTGGTGTCCTCACCAGTTCATTCCTGATGGCTTGTTGACTTGTGTGTCCTCTGAGCCTTTCCATGGTACATAATCTCTGAGAGATTTACTGGACTTTAATAACAAATCCATTCCAGCATGTTTACTTCCCTCAGTGTCTTTATTCCTTCCTTCATCATCTGCAAGGTAACCTTTGTCATCTACTTTACTTCACTGCCATTGCTTTCTCCAGGGCTTTAAGAGTCACTTTAGTAGTAAATTTTCCACATCCCTTAGGGTCCTTGCCAGTGACCCTAAGATGATGAATTCTCACTTATATTCTCTCTCTTTGATCAAGCATTCCCAAAATGCAAATCCAGAGGTACTCTCCCGGATCTTGTTGGCAAAGTCCACTACAATATAGAGTTAGATTGTCAGGTTTCAAATTTTAGTTCCATTTACCAGTCGGTGTGAGGTCATGGGTGAGTTACTTAATTTTCTTCATATGCAAATTAAGGATAGCAATATTAGTACCTACCTCGGAGAATTATTATGAGTGTTAGATGTAATAATATATGCAAATTGCTTTTCAGTGTGCTGGCATACAGCAAATACTCATTAAATATTAGATAGCACCTGCATTACTTCCTTCATATAATGGATGGGCTCAACAGCCCACTCTCTTGTGGCCACCTTAAATGTGGTATTGTGATCTGAGGGAACCTTGGCTCATACACCATTTATCTAAAATACTTGACTGCAAAATAATCTACTACCAGCCTTGCTCTAATGACTCTGGGATGGTTATCAGAAAAAATAAAAGCCGATATTTATATTTCACAGCAATTTTTCAAAATGTTAGAGGTGGCACTATTACAATGGTAGCTCTTAGTTGTCAACCTTTTGTAGCCAATACTTATTATGTGAAACATGCTGAATTTTAGAAGCTTCTGTCAGCTTTCCTACTGAGTGAGGTGTTTTCATTTGACCACTAAGGCTGTGAACCATGAACTGTCTCTTTTAGCTCACGATGAGCTGGCTTAACCTCTGCAAAAGGACCTTCCAGTTGTGAGTCTTTGTAGATTAGACTGAGAGCTTGAGCAAGAAAATTCTGCCAGGAAAAAGGTTCAGATTGCATGTGAAATGCCATAGTCCAAGAGCAGATGAGGTCAGGAGAAAAATATGCACCTCTCTACAGCACCAAAACAAGGCATAGATATAAATAGGATTTAACTAAATTTCTAATCTAAGTTGCAAAGAAGATGGGCATAGGAAGCACACAAAGTATCATCAAAACATAACTCAAACCCACTGCAAATAAACCTTTCCATTGTTAAATGTACTGACATCAACCAAACTGGGCTGGGGTATTATCATCAGATACAAGGGTGGCAAAGACAGTGGGACTACTTGGAGATGACCATAGCTGCCTTGCAATGTAAATGCTAAGAGAAAGGATTGTGGGTGTTTTCACAATAACTTTGGAGAGCATATGATCTTATTGGCTACACTAAGTCACCCGTAGCAGCTCAGAAGATAAGTAACTGTTCATTCATCAAATATTTGAAGGCCTACTACACATAATCCAGTTAAGAGTATCTGGTGACATATACATGGTTTTGAGTCTCAGCTTAACAACTTACTAGGTACATGATTTATCTGTGATTCTGCTTCTTCACCTGTAAAAAAATAATAATCCCTCATAGAATTTTCCTGAAGATTAAATGATCTAATGTTTGTAAAGTGTATGAAATTGTACATGGCACATGATAAACTCCCAATGTGCAGTAGTTAGTATCATTATGATTATTGCTGTGATACAAGGCTGTGAATAAGGCACAGTTCATACTCATTGGGGCCTTATAATCCTTCAAAACTAATTGAAAAACTAATTGTGTAATAAGTATTTTGGTAAAGTAGTGCTTCTTTAGAAATGGTTTTTTAAACTTTTTATTGTAGTAACATATATACAATTGAAAATTTCCCTTTTAATCACTTTCAAGGGTACAATTCAGTGGTATTAATTACATTTACAATACTGTGCTACCACCACAACACCCATTACCCCAACTTTTTCATCACCTCAGAGAGAAATTCTGAGGAGTTCCAGGAAGATGGCATTGGAGTAGGCAGGCAGGGATCAACATTCTCACAAAAACCATGGAGAAAAGGCCAAAAGCTGTCTGAGGGACCTTCTTTGGGGGTCAGCATACCAGGATGGTGCTGCAAAACCCCCAGAAGGGTGAGAGAAAGAGTGATGAAGAACTTAAAATATAACAAACCTGAGTCACTAAACCCCTACGGTGGCTGGGAAAGGCACACATCCCCCAACCTCAAGACATTAAGCCCATGGCTCACTGCATCTGATTGAAAGGGGAACTGATGTCTTCCTCCCTGCCAGTGGCTGTAGAGGAGGAGGGTGGGTGCATTGGAGAGCAGAGAATGGTTTCTCTTTTGTGAGTTCAATTAACAGCCTGCTTTGAATCTCAGTTCTGCCTAGACTAGAAACATAGGAAAGCAGAGTTTGAAAGAAACATCTCAGTGGAAAGGTTTGCTGATGAGCACCATCTGCTGGATGGCCAGAAATTTGCAATGAGAAAAACTTTAAGGTCTTCCTTTAACTCCAAACCCTGGTAGAAAATCTGCACCCCATTAGTGAGTCCCTGGCCTGATTTTGATAGCTTTTGATGGGCAATTTTAAAGACTCAGAATAAGTTGAAGCAAAAATCAAAGAAGAGCTGTGAACAACAACAACAACAACAAAAAAAAAAAACACTAGGCAAGAGAGAAAAATTGACCACCAGAGTAAGTTCATCATGATTTTGGGATGTGTAGGCATCAGCAAAAAATTACAAGCCAAAGAAGGAAACAGGAAGAGATGGCTGAGCCAAAGGAACACACCAAATATCCTGAAGAGATTCAGGATTTAAGACAACTAGTCAGTGATAATCAAACAAATGTCCTAAATCAATTCAAAAAATTGAAGGGAAATATGACTAAACAGATAAAGGATATTAAGAAGAAACTGGTTGAGCACATAGGATATTTTTAAAACTCGCAAAGAAAAGTAACAGAGCTTATGGGAACGACAGACACAATGGATGAGATTAAAAATATATTAGAGGCACACAACAATAGAATGAATTGCCCAAAGACACAATTAGTGATTTCAAGAACAGAATATCTGAACTGGAGAAGACAGGAGAATGGAAACAGAAAAGAACAGAAGAAATGGAACAGGGTCTCAGGGAATTAAATGTCAATATGAAACACATAAACATACACATTATCAGTGTCCCAGAAGGAGGAGAATGGAAAAGGGCAGAAAGAATATTTGAAGAAATAATGACTGAAAACTTCTCAGACCTTATAGAAGACATAAGTATCACTGTCCAAGAAGGACAATGCACCCCAAACAGAATAAATCTGAATAGCCCTACACAAAGGAGCCTCAATAAGGTTAAGTGCCAAGCTCTCATCAGAAACCATGGAAGCAAAAATAAAGTGGTATGATGTATTTAAAGTACTGAAAGAGAAAAATTGCCTGCCAAGATTTCAGGATCCATCAAAACTGTCCTTCAAAAATGAGGGTGAGTTTAAAGTCTTCACAGACAAAAACTGAGAGAGTACATATATTAGTCTGCTAAAGGAGTACCAATGCAAAGAATCAGAAAGCTTTTGGCTCTTATAATGGTGACTTATTTTGGGGTAAATTCTTACAGTCCTAAGGCAAAATCAAGGCATCAGCATAGGTGCTTTCTCACCAAAGTCAGCTACCATTGATCCCAGTGTGTTGCCACGTGGTGAAGCAAGATGGCCACCAATCACTCCAAGGCTTCAGGATTTCCCTCTGGGCTTCCTCTCACAGGCTCAGCTGCTCTGCTTTCTTCCCAATTTCAGCTGCAAGCTGGCATAGGGCTTGTCTCTTAGCATTTCCTGTATTAGCCTTGGCTGTTCCGCTGTCTTCCCAAATTCAGCTGTAAGCTATCAGACAAATGACTCATCTCTCCCTGGGGCCTCACCTGTTTGAGCCTTCTTTTTGTCCCATGGCAGGATCAAAAATGACAAAGCTCTCTTTTCTGTGTGATTTTGTTAGTGCCTGTTTATATCAGATGCAGCAAGGGGGAGGGGACTCATCCAGAGTCACGCCTTACTGACACAGTTGAATCAGAAAGCGCTAAAAGCAATCTTAACAGGTAACCTAAGCAAAGGCCCCTCAACTGAATTTAATACAATCAAAGGGTATCACACACAGAAGATATATTAGTTTACAAACAATCATTCTCAGATTCATAAATAATCTCAAACTGCCACAGTTCTTTTTTACCAAAAGACCAGAATTACAAGAGATACTAAAGCGAGTATGGAATCCTGAAAGAAAAAAACAAGGGCAAGAGACTTGGAGAAGAGAAAAGAAATGAAGATTATTAGGCAGGGTAAAGTAAAGGGTAAAAATACAGACAATAGCAAGATATGACAACAGAAAGCTAAAGGATTAAATGGATGAAGTAAGTAATGTTTTACAGTTATAACATTGAATGTTAATGGCTTGAACTCCCAATCAGAAGATATGATAGAATGGATAAAAAAATATGAGCCATCTATATGCTCTCTACTCAAGATTCACCTCAGATGTAAGGAAACAACCAGGTTGAAAGTGAAAGGTTGGAAAAAGATACTCCATGCAAATCATAACCAAAAAGAGCTGATACTAATATCAGACAAAATAGATTTTAAATGCAAAGCTTTTGTGAGAGATGAAGAAGGTCATTATGTATTAATAAAAGGGGCAATTTACCAAGAAGAAATAACTAATAAATATTTATGCATTTAACATGGGAGCCTCCCAAGATACATGTGGCACACACTGGCAAAACTAAAGGGAGAAATAGAAATCTCTACATTAGTAGTTGGAGACTTCAATACACCACTCTCAGTATTGGATAGAATATCTGGACAAAGGATAAATAAGGAAACAGAGAGCTTGAATAATATGATAAATGAACTAGACCTAACAGATATTTAGAGCATCATGCCCCCAAACAACAGGATATACATTCTTTTCAAGCACTCATGGAACCTTCACCAGGAGAGACCATATGTTGAGTCACAAGACAAGTCTCAATTTTTAAATAAGTTTGAAATTATACAAAACACTTTCTCTGATCATAACAGAATGAAGCTTGAAATCAATAATGGATGGAAAAGGGGAAAAATCATAAATATATGAAGATTAAAAACACTTAAATAATCAGTAGGTCAAAGAAGAAACTGCAAGAGACTTCAGCAAATATCTTGAGATGAATGAAAATGAGAACACAGCATATCAAAACCTATGGGACACTGCAAAGGCAGTGCTGAGATGGAAATTTCTAGCCCTCAATGCTTACATCAAAAAGGAAGAAAGAGCTAAAGGTGAAGATCTAACTGCACTCCTGGAGGAACTAGAAAAAGAACAGCCAATGAATCACAAACCTAACCAAAGGAAAAAAATAGTAAAGATCAGAGTAGAAATAAATGAAACTGAGAACGACAACAACAACAACAACAAAATATATAGAGGGAATCAACAAAGCCAGAAGTTGGTTCTTTGAGAAGATCAACAAAATCCCAAACCCTTAGCTAGACTGACAAAGAAAAAAAGAAAGAAGTTATAAATAAACAAAATCAGAGAGGGGGGACATTACTACTGACCCTGCAGAAATAAGAAAGATTGGAAGAGGATACTATGAACAACGGAATGCCAAAAAACTATACAATGTAGAGTAGATGGAACAAATTCCTAGGAACACAGGAACAACCTACACTGACCCTGGAAGAAATAGAAGTCTTCAATATACCAATTACAATTAAAGAGATTGAAATAGTTATCAAAAACCTCCCAAAGATGAAAAGCTGAGGACCAAATGGTTTCAGAGGCAAAATCTACTAATCATTTAAAGACAATCTAATACTTACCAATCTTGCTCAAGTTCTTCCAAAAAAAAATTGAACAAGAAAGAAGAGTACCAAACTCAGTCTATGAAGCCAATATCACTCTAAAACCAAAAACCAGATAAAGATACTATGAAAAAAGAAAACTACAGACCAATATCTCTAATGCATATAGATACAAAAATCTCAAAAAAATACTTGCAAACTGAATCCAAAAGCACATTAAAATAATTATACACCATGATGAAATAGACTTTTTTCCAGCTATGCAAGGGTGATTCAACACAAGAAAATCAATTAGTATAATAAACCACATTAATAAATTGAAGAAGAAAAATCATATGATCCTCTTGGTTGATGCAGAAAAGGCATTTGACAAAATACAGCACTCTTTCTTGATAAAAGCACTACAAAGATAGGAATAGAAGGAAGCTTTCTGAATGTGGTAAAGTGCATATATGAAAAATCTGCAGCTGGCTTTGTACTCAGCAGTGAAAGACTTAAACCTTTCCTGCTGAGATCAGGAACAAGACAAGGATGCCAATGTCAGCACTGTTATTCCATAATCTAGCTAGAAGTTTTAGCTAGAGCAATTAGGTATAAAGAAATAAATGGCACTCAAATAGGAAAAGAAGAAACAAAACTTTCACTATGCACTGATGATATGATATTACATCTAGAAAGTCCTGAAAAATCCACAACAAAGCTACTAGAACTATGAGATGAGTTCAGCAAAGTGGCAGGAATCAAGCTTAATATGCAAAAATCAATAGTGTTTCTATACATTATTGATAAGCAATCTAAGGAGGAAATCAGGAAAAAAGTCCATTTTTAATAGTGACTAAAAGAATCAAATATTTAGGAATACACTTAACCAATGACATTAAGAACCTGTATTCAGAAAACTACAAAACATTCTAAAAGGAAACTGAAGTAGACTGAAATAAATAGAAGGACAGTCCGTGTTCATGGACTGGAAGATTAAATATC
>PVKH010042200.1:0-10855 GCA_004027955.1 Chaetophractus vellerosus
ATATTGCAAATGTAATTAATACCACTGAATTGTACACTTGAAAGTGGTAAAAATGGGCAATTTTGAATTGTATACATGTTACTGTAATAAACAGTAAAAAAAAGAAATATATCACAGGGCTACATTTTTTTCTTGAGGATCTGGGGAGAATCTGTTTCCAGGCTCATTCAGTTCATTGGCAGAATTTAGTTCCATGTGGTTGTAGGACTGAGGTTACCATTTCCTTGCTGGCTGACAGCCAGAAGTTGTTCTTAGCTTCTCGAGGCCACCCACATTTCTTGGCTTATGGCCCACTTCCTCCATCTTCAAAGAAAGCAACAGTGATTAAATCTTCTCATGCTTCAAATCTCTCTGACCTCCCTGCATCTGCCTTATCTCTTCTCTACACTCATCTTTTGTTTCATCTCTCTGACTCACTCTCCTGCTTTTCAGGGCTCAGGTGAGATTATACTGGGTCTACCAGGACAATCCAGGATAATCCCTGTTTCAAAGCCAGCTGATTCATAACCTTAATTTCACCTGCAAAATCCCTTCAGAGCAGTACCTAGATTTGTGTTCAGTTGAATAACCAGGGATGGGAGTCTTGGAGGAGTATCTTTGGAATTCCCTCTGCCACAGGTGTTTAGACCATTAACACTTAATATAATTTGACATGATTAGATCTAGGTCTGTCTTTTAATTATGTTTTCTGTGTGTTGCCTGATTTGTTCCTCCATTTTGTCTCCTTTTGTATTGGGATATTTTTATTATACTATTTAAATGTATCTATAAGTTTTGGGATCTATCTTTTGTATTTTTTTCAGCAGTTACTCTAGAGATTACAATATACATGCCTAAGCTTTCACAGCCTACTTAGAGTTAATGTTGTACCACTTCATATAAAACATAGAAACCTTGTAAGTATACTTCTATTCCCCGCAAGAACCTTTAATTAATTAATTAATTAATTAATTTATTTATTTATTTTTTAAGAACCTTTATTTTAGAGTTATATGATGTATGACATCTATATCCATTGAAAACCCCACCAGATATTCATACTTTTTGCTTCAGTCATACATTTTAAAGAATTTATTAGATAAAAATTAGTCTTTTATATTTACTTAGCTGTTTATCATTTTTGTTGCCCTTTCTTCTTTCCTGAAGATCCAAGTTTCCCTTTAGCCTGAAAAACTTCTTTTATCATTTTTTTTGAAGAGCAGGTCTGATGGTGACAAATTTTTAGTTTTCCTTAATTTGAGAATGACTGGGTTATGGATATAGAATTTGGGTTAACAGGTTTTTTTTTGTTTGTTTGTTTTGTTTTCCCCCCAGTGTTTTTCAATCTGATCTCCATGTTTTCTGATGGGGAATTCTCAAGCATTTGAATTTTTGTTTCCCTATATCTATAATGTGTTGCATTTCTCTGTCTGTTTTCAATATTTAATATTTATCTTTTGCTTTAATTTGTTTGAATATGATATAGTTTTCTTTCGTCTGGTATTTAGTGAGCTTCTTGAATCTATAAATTCATGTCTTTTATCAAACTTCAGAAGTTTTTGATCATTATTTCTTCAAATTTTTTTCCTGCTACAATCTCTTTCTCCTCTCCCGAGAGTCTAATGACACGTATGTTAGACCTTCTTGTATTTTCCCACAGGTTTCTGAGATTCTCTTCACTTTTTCCAATATTTTTTCTATTCTCTTCAGATTGATTAATTTCTATGGATCTATCTACAAATTCACTGATTCTTTATGATCTCCATTCTGCTATTAAGCCCAGTCAGTTTTTTAAGATTTTATTTATTTTTATATACTATATATTTTAGTTCTAAAACTTCCATTTGGTTCTTTTTTTATAACTTCTACCTCTACCTTAAGAATTCCTGTCCCTTTATTCATTTCTAGTGTGTTTTCCTTTGCTTCATGTGACATCGCTAGAATGGCTATTTTTAAATCTTTCTATGATGGTTCCAACATTTGGGCCCTCTTGAGGCCAAACTGTCAAGCAGATATCAATCTGTTTATTGGTGTTTTATCCCTTGAGAATTCGTCACATTTTCTGGATCTTTTATGCCTAGAAATTTAGGATTGCATCCTGGACATTGTAAATGTTATATTTTGTAGCAATGTCCTGTTATAATCCTCTGGAGAATGTTGATCTTGTTGTTTTATTGGGCAATCAGACAAGTTTTGTTCACACTGTAAGTTCTGCCTCACCTGTGAAATGAGGTTCAAATCTCAGTTTACTATCCTGGTTTGGGTCTGTTCTGTACACAAGTAGTTCAGGAGTTAGTCTGAGACTCTTATATGAGTGGGCAAACCTCTTTGTTCTCTAAACCTTTGCTATGTCAAGCAAAGGCTTGAGTCTGTCCTGCATGTGTGATCAGGTGTTTGTCTCAGATTTGTACAAGTGATTCAAATAGTTCAATTCTCTAAGGTTGGTTCACATTTTGATTCAGTTCTCTAAGCCTTTGCTCTCTGGTTTGGATCTGTCCCATGCATGCATAGCTCAGGATTGAAATGGAGACTGTGGTTTTTACACAGAATTAGAGGATCCTCTTCCTGGTTTCCCTGGCTGGAAAGACAGGACTTCTTTCAAGCTTTAGCCTCTTGCACTTCCTTACCACTCCATAACTAGCTCCCATGCTTTGGGCAAAGTCACAGGAGTGAAAAACAAACAAAATGGAAAACTTACCCATATGTGGGGCTGGGGGGTTTCACTTCGCCAAGCTTTTATTCTTTCCTCCATCATCAGACAGTTGGTTTTTGTATTTTTCCCAGAGGGTGTTTTGTTTTGTTTTGTTTTTTTCTATAATAAGTGGGAGAGATGGACTGCAATAGGTTTACACAGGCATAGCAGATCAGAAGTATCTTTTATAATAGGTCAAGGAATTGACCTATTGTCCCCTTATTTTATCCCCTCCCAGGCAAGCAACTGGAGCTATAGTAGTTAATTTTAAACATCTGATATTGAGAAACCAGAATTGCGATTTCTGGGGACTGGGACTTATGCAATTACTTCGAACCTGTCACACTAGATTATTAACTTATAGGTATCAGGATCTCCCCTGGCAGATGCTTCAGAAGCTGACTTCTCTCGAGTGGAACACCAGCACTGAGGATGACTTTGGTTCTGACCTGGGTAGGTCTGATTTCTTGTACTTTCCTCATACTTTCTCCTTTCATGGGAAATATTTTATAGCTTGCTGAAGACCACATTCTTCAGCTGAAGCATTCTCTAGTGATTGGTTCCTTGAGAACTCCTGATAGGGAAGGAGTTCTGGCATTTAAACCAAATGTGGCATTTATCTCCGGGATGAAATTCTTTTTCATAGAATTTATACCTCCTGTTCTTAAACTAACCGCCTGCGTTTTATTAGACACAGTAACGTGAATTTAGAGGGACAAGTGCTCCAAAAGGATACATATTTATCATCCTTATCTGTCATTTACTTTGTGGGCTTGTAAAGTTAGGTTAAATGATTGCTTGGCTATCATTTTCCCAATAAAGAGGGATCAGTGCTATCTAAATGATTGCCTCCCTTTTAAATATAACTTTTTAGTATGAAAAAAAAACAAATACAAAAATGAGATCTTTTTGAATGATGATTTGCTATGTGACCTCAAGCAAGTTATTCAGTTTGCTATCTTATTAATTATGTGAAATATGATACTAAAACCCCATGTCATACCTGGGAATTAATCTGCTAACCTCCACAAAACATTCTGAGTGTCTGTGGTATCAAAGGCAAATTTACTGTGAGTGAACAAAGCTTCAGTTTTAGATTAGACTAATCCCCCACTTTCACAGGCCTCCTTCAAGGCTCTGGGAAAGGTCTTTGCAGTGTGTTCATGTGGTTCCATGTGTGTAAAATTTCCAAAAGTAAAATATTCCTTGGGGTCTTTTCTTATGAGCTACAAACTGTATAAACTGCAGGCTCCACAAAATTTGGAAAATTTGGATATGCTTCTGTCAAAATTAGTCATTATTAAATAAGAGTAGATAGCATGCTATACTTGATAGTTTTATTTAGTAATTATCCTAAAGATTGTCTTTGTTTTTGATGCATATGATATATATAAGCTAAGGTTTTCTTAGAATGCATGGCATCCACCAATATTATCAATATATACAATGTGAGAAAATAAGTGAGTTAAAAGTCAATTTCTAGCAAAATGTTATGTATAATACTTGGTGTTATATATGTCCTTGTACTTTTAGATGCTACTCTAGCACGTAAGAAAGATGACATCGCCTTGAAACAAGAGTCCTGATATCCTTGGAGGAGAGATTTTTGGTTTTCACTGTTTTCTTCTGAACTGCCTGCACTTTTTGAGAAAGACCTTACAGAAAAAGGAAAGCCAAAGACTACCAAATGTTTTGAAGGAAGATTGAACAAGTGCCCTCCCCAACTGTTATCCTGTCACCTTTGAAGTTCTCTGATGCTATTTCAAGATATATTCAATGAAAGAATAATGATATGATTCTTGTTACATGAATGTGTATTTACTGCTAGTATATTGTGCGTTTAAAGTTAACCAAGATTAAGAGTGAATAAAAGGAGGTAGGGAGCGGATGTAGATCAGTGGTTGAGTGCCTGCTTCCTACGTACTGGGTTCGATCTCTGGTACCTCCTAACAACAACAGCAAAAAACAAACAAGCAACAAACGGAAAAAAACCAAACAACTCAGGGAACTGGTGTAGCTCAGTGGTTAAGCACTTGCTTTCCACATATGAGGTCCCACGTTCAATCTCCTCCCCCAGCACCTCATACACACACACAAAACAAAAAACAAAAAACAAACCGAAAAAAAAAGTGAATAAAAAGATGGGGAGAGAGAAACATTCTAAAAGGTCATGTTATTATTCAGTGAATTTTTGTATCATCTGTATAAATGTGTTCATCTATTTAGGAATTGGTTTGCTGGGGAGTAGGTGATAAAAACCAAGATCAGTTGAGGGAAATGAAATCAGTAGGAGAAAATATGTCCTTTATCCTAACTTAATTATAAAAGCACATTTAAAAATCTTATTTGTTTTTAGGCAGGGGGATATATAATGCTCCCCATGGATAGGTGTATGTCTGGTTTCTGTGATTATTTTTGATATTTGATCAGTGTTTTATGGAAATTTGGTCTCTCTGCTGCTCTTTTTCTAAGAATGATACTAATGTAATTCTAGCAAAGAAACCTTTCATTTCTGATGGTTTAGTGCAACTCTGGCATTGGATAGTCCTCTGTATTTCAAGATTCTAGTACTAATGTTCCTATGTGAAGGAAATTGATTGGAACGAGTCTGGAGAATGAGAATTCTGTAGGTATACGTTGAAGTTGAATACTGTCTTTCATTTAGAAAAAAGAGAAATTGATACAAAATGAGGAGATGGAAAGCAGGATTCCCTATTGATCAAGACTGATTGATCTTCTATGAGCTAATTACTATTGGACTACTTAGCTGAAGAGGCTTTTGGGAGGGAATGTCCATTACTATGGATTCTTCTCTTATCCACTATTTTGAGGGTGATATTAGACAGAACCTAGAGATGTTCCTGTCTCCTTTGACCTTCCCAAAAGCTTTTTACCAAGGCGCAAAATCACTTACCTGTAGTGCACACATCTTTTCTAATGCACTGGTCCACAACTTATTAGGTCAGGGGGTTAAACCAATTTGGTTCCAAGTTCTTGGTTGTCGGAATGCTATGCTCTCCATTTATCATTTTTGAGAATGATTCCTAAGGAACAAGAATGTGTGTGTATATTGGGGGGGGGGTGTCCCTCAGCCAATTAATAGCGTTTTGTTTTTTCCCAAAAGCCATTGACTAGAAATTAGCCCAAGCAATTAACTGGCACTTTTCTTTATTACTCTGGAGTGCTTTCTTAATATTGAAGTTCTGATCTTAGACACTACAGCCTTGAAGGAGTATGACATTCAAGTGGAGGCAAAATAGAGATTCCATGTACAAGTTTATAGGCAATTAAATTAAAATTTGGTCTTGATTTTAAACCTCTATCTTTAACCTCTGACCAGGTTTTTATTTTATTTTGTTTTATTTATTTATTTTTACTAGATTGGTATGGCTAACATGCTGAAAAAAAATCAGTGTATAGGCATTCATAGGCTTTACATTAAAATATTTATGATTTTATTTTTACTTTAAAAATATTGCCAGTGGACTCTACATCATAGAAAACAGAAAATGCTTAAAGCCATGGCACTGCAACTTATTTAACTTCTTTGTAGGTAAAGATCAGTGTGAATATATTAGCTCAGTGTCTGAGGATCTAGGATCAGTTATCTTTGTATCATTTTCTATACTTGCTTTTGGTATATTTTGCCTATTAAGACACTCTGTGAACTTTAGAATTAAGGAACTAAAAATATTTACTGTAAGTCCAAGTTGGCACTTGAGGATCATATCTGGTTAGAACCTTGGGAGCATTACTAGAAAACGAAGATTTTGTAAATTGAGGCTAGAGTAACTTAACCAAAATA
Source organism: Chaetophractus vellerosus (assembly GCA_004027955.1). Lineage (NCBI taxonomy): Eukaryota > Metazoa > Chordata > Mammalia > Cingulata > Chlamyphoridae > Chaetophractus > Chaetophractus vellerosus. The sequence goes on from PVKH010042200.1 coordinate 6,477, forward strand.
ATCATTCTTTCAGCCTAAGGTTATTTAGTCTCTTTTAACAAGTGTATGATTTAGTCACACACTAATAGGAAATATGTGTCTGTACTGAAGGGGGAAAATGTGCTCACTGTGTGCATGTATGTTTATTTTTAAATTAATAAATATTATATCTTACTGCACTCAATAGATGGCTTTTATTCAGATTTATTAAATTAAGAGACTATGACTAGTGTACATACCACTCTATGCTAATTATCAAATAAGTTTTAAAACTGTTAATTCTTTCTTTTGGAAACTTTGGAGAGAGGAGTGGGAGGTTAGTTTTCTTTCACAGCTGATGATATGAACAACATAAAATAACATGTCTTGTAAAGACTACCTGGTAAAAATTGTGACACATCCAGGCTTAGAATCCATTTCTCCTTGCTCGGTTAGAATATTTGACCTCCCAGTGAAATGGGAACACAGATGTATTGTCTTAAGTGACTTTGTCACTATTGGTTTCTTTTGTTTAGTTTTGCTATATATGCTACAATATAAGGTTGGACCTGTACTAAACTGTGAGCCAGATGAGACTCAAAAATATGATTGACTTGATTCCTAGGCCCTCCTTTATATAATAACCCTTGGCAGGGAATTAGAGAAACACCAGTGTCAAAATTGGACCAAATAGATCTTTCCCTTTTGTTTAGTGTTGTTTTCTACACTGGAAAGGGGTCCAGTCCTCTACGTGAATGAAGAAACAGTTTCTCCCACTGCCTTATTTTTTCTCTTGATAGCTTAGGCATGAAATAACTTGAAAATATAATTAACATACAGCTGATCTGTCTCTAAATATGCCCTTCTGAGAAGCACCTTCCCATACATCTTGATGTTATCAGATCTAAGTAACCTATGATTTTAGAGTTTTATGTTTATAGATGTTTATGGATATCTGATGTTGAATGTATTATATACTGAGACATTTTCTAAAAAAAAAAATCCAAAAATGTCATTTTCCTTTGTTTGCAGTGAAAATCTATTTCCCTCCATTGCATAGCTTTATTTAATCCTTTGATATTCTACTTTGGCAAGCAGGGTTATCTCCTCTGGCAGTGAAGAAGGTGTCAGTAAAATATTGGAAAACGTATATTAAGGCTGTACCAATTGGTTATCATAAATTAATATAAAAAAGAATCAGGGAAATCAGTATATTTTCCTGTCTGTAAGCCAGGGTAGGATCTCCTAAGGAGAACAGGTTTTTCTGTCAGTTTCCCTCCATTCAGCTAACCCCATTGCCTCTAGACCTGGTAAGTGTCTCCATTAGTCATACTATTAAAATGGATTTAAAACCACCCCTTGACGTCATGATAGCAATGTTTCACCCCCGATCTGTTTTTAGCCCTCTTCTTTGGATGATTACTCCTTTTGTTTATAAGCCTGTCACCCCTAGTAATTATTTTAGGTAGAAAAGCAATTTACTAAAAGGTGTTAAATTGCTCCTACAACTTCCAGAAGAGGCAGTGCCAGTTTCTAAAGGCACACAGGCAAGAACAGTACCCAATGTCACTGCCCCAACTAAATTTTAAGGTTGATTTCATTTCCTAGCTGCTAAAACAGACATCATACAATGAGTTGGATTAACCACAGAAATGTATTGGCTTATGGTTTCAGAAGCTAGAAGGCTTGCTAACTCTTAGGGGTGGTATCTTTTGGTTGGCCAGCAGTCTTTGGGGTTCCTTGGCTTTTTTTATTATATAGCAATGCACATAGCAGGGTCTTTTCATTTTTTCTGGGGGGAGGTTCCATGTTCCATTAGCTTCCAGCTTCTGGGTGCTCTCTCAGCCTTCCTCTTTGTAGCCTTCTCTATAAGGCTTCCAGTAACATGATTAAGACACATCCTAATTCAGTTTGGCAGCACCTTAAATAGGATCATCAAAAGATCCTATTTATAGTGGGTTCACACCCACAGGAATGGATTAAGAGTAAAAACGTATTTTTCTGAGGCACACAACTCCAAGCCACCACAAGCATCTCTAAAGATTGGGAACTACACTTTATTTATCAATTTCTGTTCCCTATGGTCCAGCACAGTGATTTCTATGTGTCGATAGTCGTAATAACCTTATGAGGTAGGAATGTTATTCACATTTTACAGGCAAAGCAATAGACTTAGAAATTTGAAGAAACTTACTCAGTGTCACTAAGTAAATGACAGAGTTATGAATGAGTATTTGTTGAAATAAATACATGGTCATGATTAGATCTGGAATCAGTTTTTTAAAAGAATTTATCTAGATCATATAAACTTTGGAAGCTTAGACTTAGAATGAGAAGCACCATTCTTCCTTATTCACTAAGAGAGGAAAAGGTGAGTTTCCCACAACCATCAAACAAAACTTCACTCTAATTGAGCCAAATTTGGATACTACCCAGCCCTGACTCAATCAATGTAGTCAGGGAAATGGCATGCACTGATTGGCTTAGGCCTCTGTTAAATTCCCTTGCCTGAATTAATAATGGAGCAAAAGGAAATGGGATTATGCTTGTTGGCAAGGCCATTGTCAGCCTACCCATGGGAACCATATAGTTTTTACAAAGTAGGGGAGAAATAGAGTGGATGCTGGGGAAACAATCACAATCCTTACTACAAATGGACATTTGGAAGAAGCAAAGAGTATGCTTCATTTTAGATTTTGATTGATTCTGTCAAATTGTCCTCCAAAAAGACTATACCAATTTACATTCCCACCAACAGTGTGTGAGAAGTTCTATTTCCCCACATTCCTACCATGAAAGGTACTATCAATAATATCCATTTTTAACACTAGGATGGGTGAAAATTACCTTGTTTTAGTTTCTATTTCCATTTTTACTGAGGTTACACATCTTTTCATCTCTTTTTTTCTTTTCAAATATTTATTGGCCATTTGAGTTTTTCCTTCTGTATTAGTCAGCCAAAGGGGTGCTGATGCAAAGTACCAGAAATCTGTTGGCTTTTATAAAGCGTATTTATTTGAGGTAGAAGCTTACAGTCACAAGGCCCTGAGTACAACTCAAAGATACTTCCTTACTAAACTCTGTTGCCATATTTTGAAGCAAGATGGCAGGCGATGTCTGTGTAGGTTCAGACTTTCTTCTTCCTCTTAAGGCTCTGTGGTCCCAGGTTCTTCTGATCTCAGCTGTAGGATGGCATAAGGATCGTCTATTTTCCCAGGACTCCTTTCTTTCTGGGCCCAGCTGCTCTATTCTCTTCACAAGCTCAGCTGTAGACTACCAGGCTTATCTCTCTTCCTGGGGCCTCTGCCGTGTCTTGAGCTATCTCTCTTCCTCTGTGTTCTTCTCCTGTGTGAGTGTATGCCCACCGAGGGGCGGGAATTTAACGTCCTACTGACATGGCCGAATCAAAGCCCTAATTTTAATTTAATTAAGTAAATGTAATCTTTGAATTTAATACACTCAAAAGGTATCACCCCCAGAGAAACCAACCAGTTTACAAACACAATCAGAATCTGTCTTTGGAATCATAAATAATATCAAACTGCCATACCGTCTGTGAATAAAGGGTAAAGGAGGTTTCAGCTTGAATATCAGGGATGTTCCTCTGCAGATGTTTTTCCTATCCCTGAAAACAGAGGCAAATAGCTTCAGATAATATGGTCTGGCTCAGAATTACATTTTGGATAAAATTCTGTGTGTGTATGAGCTGGGAAGTACAATCCAGCCAGAATGTGTTTTCAATTATACTTGTCTTGTTCAGTAAAACTGTCAGGTCCCTTTCTTCTACTTGGGTCTTGGGAGGAAATAAGCCAGTGAGAGATAAGCACTTTTTCCTCCCAGGGTAGAGGGATGAAAGGGAAGTCAGTTCTGCTTTAATGTTCAGGAATTATTTGGGGAGATTTATGAGAGATCTGAGCACTGGGGTTTCGGTGGTTGACTGTCCATCCATTTCACTAGAATAACACTCTACTCCTATGGCTCTCCAGGAGGTGGCAGTAAAGCCCAACCCACTGTAAGCCATACCCATTCCAAGAGGGAAAATGCAAAATCATGTGATGAATATTACCTGAAGGTATTATCTCTTTTTGTCCATGCATCCCATAAACGAGCTTCTTTTTTCCACTTTTAAGAGATGTGGTTAATTTATTTGAGCCATAACGTGGCAAGGGAGAGTTGTAACAGGCTTTCCATCAGAGGGTATCTCGAGGGGAGTGGGGCACCCTAGTGGACGCTGTGAGTTAAACACTCCGGTAGTCCTCTTTTGGGGCATTTATGAAACACTGGGAGGGGGCTGGCTGTAGCCCAGTGGATAGGGTGCTGGTTCACCACATGGGAGGCCCCGGGTTCGGTTCCTGGGGACCTCTCCAAAGCAGGCAGACCGCCTTGAGAAGGGCAAGCCGCCATGGGCGGGGCAGAGCTGC
>PVKH010042201.1:0-10854 GCA_004027955.1 Chaetophractus vellerosus
TTTCCCCCCTGGGGAAAGTGCGGATGCAGTCCCCCACCAACACAAATTATGCAGTCGAGTTTCCTGCATTTGGGGAAATCGCAGGGGTCAGCAGATCCCCAGTGCAATGGATCAGCCTCACCCTAGGAAAACCACCTTCGTGATCATGGTATCTCCCCTGCCAGGTAATTATAGATTATGCATTTCTAACAAGTTTCCAGGTGACCCTATTGCTGCTGAGATCCACTTGAATAACCACTGGTCTTCCCTATTATCCATTCTCCTCTTCTTTGTGGTAAAACTCATGACCATGATTTTAGCAGGACAAATGGTCACCTGGAATGACTAACTTTTTCTGCCTGCCTTATAGCTAATTATGTTCATGTAACTAGGTTTTGGCCAAAAGAATTGTAACTGGGAAGGTTGAGGGCAATTTCTAAGATGTGTCCTGAAAGGGAGGAGACATGCCCTTCTTTTCCACTTCCTTCCTACTGCTGCCTAGAACACAGATGAGATTGAAACTCTAGCTGCCTTCTTGGTCCATGAGAACCAAGAACCACATTTTGGCAGGGATGGAAAAGGGATGAGCTGGAAGAAACCTGGGGCCCCAAAAATGCCTCACAGCTGCCAACCATCCCTAGACTAACTCTGGGCTTCATTTACATCAGGGGTTCTTAACAAGGTCCGTGAGCTTGAATTGAAATTCAAAAAGGCATTATTCTTGTGGGGATGTGTTGTGCGGGTATGATATATTTATTAAATAATACAAGTATAGTGTGGACTTAGTAAGGGGTCCATGGTTTTCACCTGACTGGCAAAGGGGTCTGTGGAACAAAAAAGGTTCCCCTGATTTACATGAAAGAGAAACTAACTTGTATAAGCCAATGTTAAGGTTTTGTGTCACATGCAGCCGAATCTAATCCTAACTGATACCAGGAATGTATAAATATGAATTTCAGGGAGAAGAAGGCATCTATCTAGGATGACTCTCAGGATTCTCTGGGTGAGCAGATAGATTGTAGATTAATTCCCCAAAGTTAGTTTAGTTGTACACTTATTATGCTTCAGTTGTCTATTGCTGCATAATAAACCACCCCAAAACAATGGCTTAAAACAATAACCACTTATTACCACTCCATTCTGAGGGTTGAGTGGGCTCAGCTGGACAGTTCTGCTCCATGTGGCGCTGGCTGGGCTGCAGTCACCTGGGGGCTCAACTGGGTTGGAATGTCCAGGGTACTGGCTTTTGGTTGGGAACTCAGCTGGGGCTGTTGGCCAGGGAACCTTGGTTCTCTTCCACATGACCTCTTCACAAGGCTTCGACTTGCTTAAGGATTCTTAAAGCCCAGTCTTGGAAATTAAAACAGAATCACTTCCATTGGCATTTTTAGTCAGTGCAAGTGATAGGCCAGTCCAGATTTACAAGGAGGGGAAATGAACTCTTTCTCCTGGCAGTGCGAGCAGCAAAGAATCTGTGACAGTTCCACTGTACCAGTTTAGAAGGGTTGAGAAAGGTTTTTTGGAAATGACAGCTGATTTACCTTGAGCAATGAGAATTAGGTGAATGACAAGAGGTGTTAAAGAAGCTCCACATCGCCAAATCAGGGAAAATGTACAAGCAGAGGAATGGAATCATGACTGCATGGTGGATGTGGAGAAACTAGAAGCAGATCAGTTATTGGAGCATAAAAATAAAAACTGGGTCATGGCATGGAAAGGCTGCAGAGGAACTGAATAGTCTTGAATAGAATTCTTACTGGCATGAGACAGAAACCCAACTCCAATGAGTTTAAGTAGTAAAAGGGGTTTACTGGCAGAATCCTCAAATACCTCACAGAATCAAAGAAAGAGTTGCAGAGACCAGGAGAGCTCTGAGAACCTCAGAGACAAGTCAGAGCCCAGAACCATGAGGATTCTCTCGTTCTCTAAACTTGGTTTCTCTCTGGGGTCAATTTCTCAAGCTTCTCATCCTCTACTGACAAAGAGTAAAGGAAGCATTTACCCTAGTTTCCATCCAGAAAATTTGAGGGATGGACTCTGATGTGCACAGCCACATGTCCACTTCTATAACTTGGAAGAGTAAGAGTAGGGTTACTCTAATGGGCATTTTTCAAATAATCGCATGATTAGAATGGGAGAGGCAGTTTCCCAAAACAGGATCTTTTTCTGAGAAGACCAAGTCATAAACCATTACAGATTGGAAGGCTCCAGGTCACAGGCAGCTTTTCATGCCCTGCTGAAGATGTCAGAGAACCAAAAAAGGTTTTAAGTAAGGTGTAATGGTTTGACAGTTTAATTATGAATTCCAAAAATATAAATTGGATTATTCTTGTAAACTGATCTGTTCATCTGGGCATGATTAAGTTATGATTAGGGCGTTAACTGCCATGTCAGTGGGACATTGAGCCCCACCCCTCGGTGGGCGTGGTCTCAAGTATAAAAGGCTAGACGAAAGGCAGCAGTGATGAGAGAAGCAGATTTGAGAAGCAGTTCTGATATTGGAAAGAAGTGCTCCAGGAGAAGACAAGTGAGGGAGGAAAGGAGAGGAGGGGTTGGATTTGAGTAATGGGTTAAAAGCAGGGTTTAATGGTTGAGAATGTGTACGATGAGACAAAATGCAGGCATTAAAGACCACTCAAGAGCTTTCTGTTTTGAATGATGGGAGGATAATGTTTAATGGAAAACATGAGGAGGGGATTCAGGTTTGGGGAAAAGGTGATGAGTTGTCTTGGATGTGTTGAATGTGAAGTAGTTGTGGGCTTCTGGGACATCCAAATAATTGTTAGGCAAATAGCTGGATATAAATTGGATTCTGAAACTCAGGGGCAAGATTAGGGATAGAAGTATAGATTTAGAAGTCAGCAGTTGTAGTTAGAGTCATGAGGATAGATGAGACCACTAAATACAAATGAGCAAAGAAGTATGGGAGATAAAGATTGGAATCCTGAGGAACACTTTAACATTGCAGTGTTGGAGAGAGAATGATTTCAGACAGGTGTCTTGGAGAGAATAGTCGGGAGAACAGGAGAACCAGAGTATTGTTACAAAAGCCAAGGGAGTAGATTTAGGTAGAAGGATTACTCACTGGTATCCAATGCACTGAAGAGGTCTAGCTGGAAAACTAAAAAGCACTCGTTAAAATTGGCAATATGTGGGTCACTGAAAACATTACCAAGATAAGAAATAAAGGAGCAATTGGTTTGCTAAGAGTGAATGCCAAGAAGATAAGCTTAAAAAATGCCGGATTTTAGGTTAATGTTGGGATATTTAAATGTGAATGCCCAGAACTGAAAACAAGAGGTGAAGGCTAGTAACAGTTACTATGAGTCATTAGTACAATGTGATTGCCCAGAACTGAGAACAAGAGGTGAATGCTAGTAACAGTTTCTATGAGTCATTAGTACATAGGTGTTTTAGTTTGCTTAAAGTTGCTGGGAGCAATATACCAGAAGTGGGATGGCTTTTATAATGGAAATTTACTAGATTAAAAGCTTACAGTTCTGAGTCCATGGAAGAGTTCAAATCAAAGAAAGCATCATCAAGAGGTGTGGTCTCACCAAGTTGCAGCTGTGGGCAACCAGGCACCTAGTGATGTCATCTAAAGATGCTTTCTCCAAATTCAGCTGTGGCTGATCAGGTATAGGAAAGGACATAATGGTGGCTCTGCCAGTCTCTGCCTTCTCCTCCGGGCTTATTTTCTCCCCAAGCTCAGCTGTGGGTGATCAGGCATATGGCTCATCTTTTCCCTCTCCTCTGGGCCTCATCTCATCTCTTTCAGCCTCTTGGCTGTGGGGAAGGGGGCAGGGAGAGAAGGCTCTTTCCATGCCTCTGGCCTCCAGGACCTCTCAGCCTCTTGGGATTTCTTTGTCTCTGAAGTTTTTTTTCTGTCTCTAATGTTTCTCCCATTTATAAAGGACCCCAGTAAAAGGAATAAGACCCACCCTGGGTCATGCCCTATTGAAGTGATCTAATCTTAACTGAATCTAATAAAAAAAAAAAGTCCCATCTACAATAGGTTTACACATACACTGGAATGGATTAGCTCTAAGGACATAATAGGTAATAGTTGAAATCATGGGTGTGAGATTCTCAAAAAGAGTATGAAGGAAGAGAGGTCCAAAATTGGAAGGATAAAGAAAAAAATGTTTAATGGGCTATGTGAGAAAGAGGTGCAATGAAAGAGAATGAGTGGCTGGAGAAATAGAAGAAAACCTATGAGAACTGTAGCCCAAAAGGTTTCAAGATAAGGATGACTAGTATAATGTTCAATCCCACCAGTCAGCAAATCATCTTAAGAGGGTGAGGTCAGTGTGTGTGGAGGAGAGAGGATTACATGAGTGTCTCATACCTAGTATCACTAGATAGCAAGCCTTTGAAGGGAGAACTGTGATTGTTCTCAGGTCCCTGTGCTGGTACAGAGGCCTTCTGCAGAGCTGGTGTGCAATAAATATATACTGGGTTAACGCTTAGCGGACATCTGAAGGGCTGGTGCATGTGGCACTGCGAGGCACCTCACCAGGCTGGAGCAGGGAATGCTGTTGGTGAGAGTTGAGTGAGGAAGACAGGAGGAGATCATTAAAGGTTCTGAAATCAGGCACCTCCCAAGAAAAGAAGGAAACACTTGTTTTTTTTGTTAACAATCCTTAAAATGAGCATTGCAGACTTCAGTTAACAAAGCCCTTGTGATTGTTACCTCAGTTTTTCCTCACTTTGAGGAGTAATTCCATCCTTGAGGGTAAGCACAATTTTACTAACAAGGAAACAGATTTTCAGAGTAGGCTACTCAAGAGTTAGTAAATGGTAGACCTAGGGCCCAAGCCTGGGCTGCTCCTTGCTCATTCCACTATACCACAATGCTACTAGTTAAATATTGTTTCTGGAGTGGAGTTTTTAGGCTGAATTATTAAGATATCCTTTTGAAAAATATTTATTGAGTATAAATAAATGTCCTATACATTAAATATCAAGAAATATTCATTATTGATTACAAGTCAGGTGGTAATACTGAAGGAACCATAGACTCAAAATATCCACTCATGATAAAGTAATGAGAATTCCATTCCAATATTGGACACAGTAACAATTTGCTCACAAGACACAACAAAACCCATCAAAAAGGCCATATTTTAACCAACCTATAATACTACAATATAAAATGTTTTTGAATCATAATATGAATAATACTAACAATCTCATCTTTGTCTTATCAATACAGCAGGTCATTTTGAAATTGTAGAGTTACAGTGTCATAGAATTTAAAGATCCCCATTCCTTGGTTTTATTTCAAATAATGATTAACAAAAGAAAATAAGTCTTACATAGCCATTGATATTTTTAAGTTAGTCTTTCATAAGAGAAAAGGAATACAAATTTAGTACAAAGAAAGCAGCCCCAAGCAATGAGTCTCTTTAACGGAAGAAAAAGAAAAAAAAAAAGCAATATAATTAACCTTTCCTTCAAAGGAAGGAAAGAAACCTAAACCTGTTATGGTAAATTTGGAAAGATAAGTATTTCCCAGTCTTCAGAATATGTATTTATTTTACTTGATGTACTTGAATGATGCAAGTCTATGAAGCAGGGATCTGTGGCAATCCAAATTCATCCACCAGCACACCATCCTGTGAAAGGGAAGTAATGCTTAGTGCCACTATTTTTCAACTGATATAAAATGATTACAAACATTTAAGTAGTCAAAATTGATTTTCAAATGTTTCATCAGTCAAAACCAAAATCCCACTCAGAAAATGCTTGAGGGCTTTTAAATTAAAGGTAAAGGGGAAAGTAATGGGCCAGGAAAAGAACTGGAAAGAATCAACAGGGTGATCTTTTGTAGGGTAAAAGAAGAGTGAAGCAGGTGAAAGAGGGAGAAAAATCTAGAAAGGGAAAGAGGAGAAAAGACCTAGTTAGACCTTGCTCCAGATCTGCATTTTCACTCTGAACCCTAAACTGAACCAATGTTGTTTGTAGACTCCCAAATCCTTGGAGCAGGACCTTAGGGCAGGCACTCAGGTCCATATCATACTTCGAAAATCATAGGAGTGGAACCACTATCAATTAAGAAAACACATCTCAACAGCACATTTAATACAGGAATCTTGTGACCTTCTAAAAGTGGAAATAACACAGATGCTTCAGGGACTTCTACTAGGGATTTGAAAAGGTGGGCTATGATAGTGTTGATAAAAATTATTTCAGGTACAACCTATGCACCTACAGTGATGTGGACAGTGGGGTTGGGGTTATGGGGAACTAAAACAGAAATGTAAAACTACCCCAGGGGAAGCAGATGTGGCTCAAGCAACTGAGCTCCTGCCTACCACATGGGAGGTCCCAGGTTCGGTTCCTGGTGCCTCCTGGAGAAGACGAGCAAGACAGTGAGCTGGCGCGACAGGCTGGCATGGTGAGCTGATGCAACAAGGTGACGCAACAAGGAGACACAAAGAGGAAACACAATGAGAAAGACAACAAAGTAGGGAGTAGAGGTGGCTCAAGCAACTGAGTGCCTCTTTCCCACATGGGAGGTCTCAGGTTTGGTTCCCAGTGTCTCCTAAAGAGAAGATGAGCAGATACAGAGAGCATACAGCATATGCACAGAGAGAGCAGAGAGTAAGCACAGACAATGGGGGGTAGGGGGGGAATAAATAATAAAAATAAATCTTCTAAAAAAAACACAACAAAAAACCTACCCCAGGCTCAAAGGAGAAAGGAGGGGGTACAGTAGGAAAAGACCCACATTCACAGAAATCCGCTGTAAGGGTCCTAAGAAATTACCTACTTCCTACTCTTTGCTCCCAACATTTTACAAGGGGAAAACCAACAGGGTTCAGAGAAGAGACATGAATTTCTGATTTATTCAGTCACACAGTAAATAAAGGCAGAGCTGGGACTGGTTCCCACTCAAGGTTCCTGTCAACTGCATTGTGCACAGTTGATGTACCTGTTGGGAGATACGGTAAACACCAGGGCTATAAATGTTCAATGGCAATAGCAAAAAGTGACATATTACACCAATAACAAGATAGAGTGAAAGAAGTAAAAATAAGAATATATTTATAATTATGGCAACAATGTAGATTTGGACAGGGCTTTAAGTTGCAAAGCCCTTTTACATACAGTTGATCTACAGAACAATTATGTGAGATAATTATCTGCATTTTATAGATGTGAAGATAAGAAAAGCTCAAAGAAGGTTAAGTGATTTGCTCGAGGTTTCTTAGCTAGCTAGTGGTAGGACTGAGAATCCAGGTGCCTTGACTTTATTACATTTTTGAATCAATCTTTTTTCATTAAGTTTAATATTAAATTATTAATCACTCATAAGAGAAAATCACCCTATAATTAAACTAGTATGTTTGGAGAGTGGAACTTTCTTTTACACTGCTGCCTAGCATGGTTCATACATGTGTTACGGATGTTTTCTCAGAAAATATCTAAAATATATAAATGGTACCCAGTGCATGCTCACAACAAGGTGATTATGTATATTATGCACACTGTCATTGTATAAAAACACTCCTGGGCCTCAGTGACTATTTACAAAGTCTATCAATAATCCAATGCAAGAAAACCAGAGTGACAGTCAAACATAAAACCTTCACCATTTTGCATAGAAAATATGAACAAAGCTCTCACCTTATTCTTTGTATCAGTGGGAACACCTTCTGGAATTGCAGGTGCAGATGCTGCTTCATCCAAATACGAGCTGTCTTCATCAGCCAGAAGCTCATCACCCAGTGCATCCAATTCTAAGATCGAAATAGTCAACATTAAAAAAAAAAAAAAAAAAGGGAACCAGCTGTGGTTCAATTGGTTGGGCTCTGGTTTACCACATGGGAGGCCCCGGGTTCGGCTCCTGGGGGCCTCCTGGAGAAGGCAAGCCGCCGTGTGGTGAGCTGATTCAGCGGAATGGTGCAGCAGGGGGAGACAAGCAGACACAGAAAAATGAAAGCAAGTGAACACAGCAAGCACAAGCAGCAAGGGGGGGGGATATATAAAAATAAATATATATATATATTAAGAAAAAAAGTAGGCAAGAAATTTTGCACTTAATGTTAGGAAAGACCAATTATTTGTAATAAAATAAAAACTTAAATATAAAAGAAGAAAACTGTTAACTTCTAACTTCCAAATAAAAATTTAATAATATAAAAATTTTTCAAGGGAACTAGCATGGTGAAATACATGAAAAACAAACAAACAAAAAAGATCAAAATAAAACAAACAACCAACTTCAATGGGTTTACAAGACCCTGGTCTTCATGAGAAGAATCTAGGGTTATTAGTTGGCCAATTCAAACTAGAAATTCTGACTATAACAAACATAAGGCATCCTTTCTTATTTATAGATGAACTTGAAGTACTAAAAGGAGGCACAAGATTGTTTATACTGAGTGACCATTACATGAAATCAGGTTCTAAAAGTAAGTCTATGGTAAAGTGAATTGGAAGTAACCAGGAGGAGTGACAATAGCAAGTAGACTCATTAGGGAAATCTCAAGATTGGAAATAAGAAAATAAAGTGGGGAGTGATGTTATTAAGATGGTGGCATAAGACATCCCCAGGAACATTTCCTCTTAAAGACAGCTAAACAAAAGGACAGTTTCAACTCAGGTGGAACTCTGGAGGGTGATCGAGACTGGAGAAATACCCAAGAAACACTGAATGGAATTGTGATGGTTTGAAGCTGTACAGACTCTAGAAAAGTATGTTCTTAGCATTAATCCATTCCTATGGGCGGGACCCTTTGATTAGGTTACTTCAGTTAAGGTGTGCTCCTGGGTAGGTCTTAATCCTCTAACTAGGGTCCTTTATAAGAGAGTGAAATTCAGACGAAATAGAGAAAGCCATGGAAGGAAGAAGCTGAAGCAACAAAATGCAGAAGAGAAGGGATAGACCAGCAGATGCTGCCATGTGCCTTGCTATGTGACGGAGGAGTCCAGGATCGCTGGCAGCTGATCATCAGGGAGAAAGCATTGCCTGATGATGTCCTGATTTGGACATTTTTCTCAGCCTTAGAACTGTACACTTGTAAGCTAATAAACTGACATTGTAAAAGCCAACTAATTTCTGGTATACTGCTTTCGGCAGCTATGATGGTTAGGCTATTGTGTCAACTTGGCCAGGTAATGGTGCCCAGTTGTTTGGTCAAGCAAGCACTGGGCTAATTGTAATACAAGGACATTTCATGGACTTTAATCATCAGTGAGTTGATTGCATCTATGGCTGATTACATCTACAATCAACTGAGAAGACTGACTTCAGCAATGAGAGATGTCTTATCCTATCAGCTGAAGGCCTTAAAAGGAGAAATGATTTCAGCATTTAGATAGAAAATTCCCATTTCTACCTCAGCCAGCCAGTGTCTCCTGGGGAACTCATGGAGGATCTTCATTGGGGACCTTTACTGAGGACCCTCAGGGCTGCTCCATCAGGCCCCAAGGACAATGCATCATTCTATAGATGACTCTCAAGACCTTGAAATCTACTAGAGTCTGCCCTGCAAGGTTTCAGAATTGTTTGAAACCTGTGATCCCTGTTTCCCTTCCAATTTTTCCCTATGGGAATTGGAAAGTTTATCCTATGACTGTCCCTCCTTTATATATTGGAAGAAGATAACTTGTTCTAAGTTTTGGAGGTCAACAGCTGGAGGGGAATTGTGCCCCACACCTATAATTGATTGATTGATTTTTTGAGGTATCAGGACCAGGGATTGAACCCCAGACCTCATATGTGGGAAGATGGCACTCAACCACTGAGCCCCATCGGCTCTCTTTAATTGATATGTTTTTTTCTGATTTTTTATCTTTATTTTGTACATTTAATAATTGAATATATAAATAATTTAAAACTAAGAAGAAAACACAGTTGAATGAAAACATACATTTTCAATTAAATGTACTAGATACATAAATATTTTTTGAATCATACAATATGTTACACAATATATTTGCTTCATAGTAATGCAACCATACAGTATTTGTCCTTTTGTGTCTGGTTTGCTTAAAAAAACATAATGTCCTCCAGGTTCATCATGCTGTCATATGCTTTATGACTTCATTTCTTCTTATAGCTGCATAATATTCCATCATATGAGTAGACCACAGTTTATCGATTCATTGGTTGATGGACACCTGGGTTGTTCCAACTTTTGGGAATCATGAATAATGTCGCTATGAACATTGGTGTACAGATGTCTGTTCGTGTCACTGCTCTCAGTTCTTCTGGGTATATACCCAAGTAGTGGTATTGCAGGGTCACGTGGCAAGTCTATATTCAACTTCTTTAGAACTGCCAAACAGTCCTCCACAGTGGCTGTACCATTCTGCATTCCCACCAACAGTGAATAAGTGTTCCTCTTTCTCCACATCCTCTCCAACACTTGTAGTTTTCTCTCTTTGTAATAGTGGCCATTCTGATAGGTGTGAAATGATATCTCCTTGTAGTTTTGATTTGCATTTCCCTAATCATGAGTGATGCTGAGCATTTCTTCATGTGTTTTTATACCATTTGTATTTCTTCTTTAGACAAATGTCTTTTCAAGTCTTTTGCCCATTTTTTTTTATTTTTTAAACATTTATTTTTTATTTTCTGCTTTTTGTCTCCCCCCCACCCCCCCCAACGCTGCAGTGATGCACTGAGTCAGCTTCACCGGTGAGCGGTGGCCTTGCCCACTTGCAGGCAGCTTGCCCCGCTTGCGGGCGGCTCCACTCTGCTTGCAGGCGGCTCTGCTCTGCCCGTGGTGGCTTTGCCCTGGCCATGGCGGCTTTTACCCTGCCCACGGCGGCTCTGCCCCGCCCACGGTGGCTTTTGCCTTCTCAAGCAGTCTGCCCACCCGGAGAGGCCCCGGGGACCGAACCCAGGGCCTCCCATGTGGT
>PVKH010042202.1:0-10851 GCA_004027955.1 Chaetophractus vellerosus
GGGGGGGCTCTGCTGCTCTCCAGAGTTCTGCCTCTGTACAGCTGTCTCCTATCCAGTACTCAACCTAAAAACTCTGGGTAACTGGTTTCTCCAAGCTCTCTATCTCCACAACTGAGGCCACCAAGCTTTATTTTGGATCCTCCCTCCTGTACCACAGCCTGGATAATTTCTTCAGGCAGTAAGCTGGGACTATTGTAGGGCTCCCCTTGTTTGTTTCCCATTTCTAAGAGATCACTGTCCTTTGTTACCCAATGTCCAGTGTCTTGAGTGCCATTTTTTCATATATTTTGTCCAAGTTTTTAGTTGTTTCAGATAGGAAGGTAAGTCTGGTTCCTGTTTCTTCACCTTGTTAAGGAGTGAAAGTCTTATAGTAAAGCTTTTTAAATAAAAAGATATTTCTTTTTAAAAGATGTTTGCTGCTTCTCTTTTGTTTGGTCAGAAAACCACTATAGCCTAGGCTGTCTGAATCAAGCCACTGAACATATTATCAGGAAGACCTGCTAATAACCTTGGCCTCATGAACCCTCACCAGTTATCTAACTTCTCTTGACCATCACCTTTGTTTCAACACCTTTATCTCTGTCTTAGTTTCCCAGCTGCTATGACAAATAACACACGATGGGTTGATTTAACAATGGGAATTTATTATCTCATGGTTTCAGAGGCTGGAAGGCTTGCTTCTTCCTGGAATCAGTAGCATTCCGGCTGGCCAGCAATTCTCGGATTGTTTGGCTTTCCCATCACATGCCAGTGTCCTCCCCTTTCTCTTCCAAATTCTGTTGACTTCCACCTTTTGTCCCTCCAGGTAGCTTTCTCATCATAAAGCTTCCAGTAGTTGGGAATTTCTAATTCTATGTCATAAAAAAACCAAAATATTTTCAAAATCCTTAAATTGAACTCTAGTGCCCCACATATTTGGACCCTACCTACCTCCCAGCCTTTCCTCATATTATTTTCTCCTTTACTCTCTATCTTCCTTTCCATTGACATCCTTTCTGCTTCTTAAATAGGAAAATCTCATTTCTCACTTGGGTCTTCACTGTGCTATATCCTCTTGCTGAAATTTTCTCTCTCTCAACTCTTTACCTGGTCAACATCTACATATCCTTCTGATTTCACCTGAAGTGTTACTTCTCAAAGAGGAAGTGCTGGATTAGGACCCCTATTGTAAGTTCTTATAGGACCCTGAACTTCTCATTAATAGCACTTACCTACATCTGAATTTTGATGTATTATATAGTTATTGTTGCTTTTTATTATCTATACATTTTAATACCTGTAAGCTCCATAAGAGCAGGAATTATATATCTTTTTTTTTTTCATCCCTAATGCAATTCCTAGCACTTTGGTAGATCCCCAATTTGTTGATCGGAATAAATATTTTTATGCAACTGAGGTTTATAACTAACTTTTAGAATGGCCTGTTGTAATTTAGGACTGGGATTGGCATACTAAAACTTGCAGGTCACACACACACACACACACACACACACAACCACCACTACCACAAACATACAACATTCCCCTCCCTGCTTGTTTTTGTAAATAAAGTTTTGTTAAAACACAGTCACTCCTCTCATTTGCATATTGTCTACAGATGTTTACTTGCTGCAATGGCAGAGTTGAGTAGTTGCGACAGAGACTATATGGCTACAAAGAAAAAAAATATTTATCTGATGCTTTATAGGAAGTTTGTGGATCTCTGATTTAGAATTGCAGTTAAGTAGATATAAATAAACAATCTGAGTGTCTTTAATGTGCCAGACTACTTCCTGCCCAAAAGCTGTTGCACATGCTATTTTCTCTCCCCTTGTCCCTTTGTGTAGCAAACTCCCACTAATCCTGGATTTTCACTTTACATGTCATTTCCCCATGATCCTTCAATCCAAAGTAGAGTCCTCTCAACTCCACCCCATTGTATGGTCCCATAGCACCCTAAACATTTCCTTCAAATTTCCTTTCACAGTTGTAATTGTATATTTATCTATATAGCCACAGTTGTTATTATTTGTTTGATGTTTGTAATGTTTCATAAAATGTAAGCTCTATGAGAGCAAGGATGTATGTTTCATTCACCTTTCTATTCCTAATATTTAGAATAATACTCAGCTCTTAGTAGATGCTCAATAAATTTTTTTTGAATGAAAATGATATTTAGAATGTCATTATATATATATATATATATATATATATATATATATATATATATATATATATATAAAATGTGTGACTGAAGTTTGTTAGGGTCTTACAGGGCCAACAACACCCCAGATGGAGACTGACTGATAGGAGTCAGAAAGATGGAGATCAAAATACCAGGTTACCACTGGTAAACACTAGATTGGAGAAAATGCCTTAGCTCTGTATCCATAGAGGATGTGCTAACACTTTATTCTAGAACATAACAGTCTTGTCCACCCAATCAGAAGCAGGCCTGGGACACCGGGAGACTGGGATCTACCATTAACTGTCTGTGACTTTGGGTTAGTCACTACCTTTCTGGGCAAGGAATAAAGAAAGTTTTCTCCATTTGCCTTTTGGAAACAAACCAACTCTAGTCTTCTTTCAACTTTTACTTCTAGAAAGCCTAATAATATGGGTTTGCATGCTTTGTTTCATTTTTAGAATTATATTTTAATGGATTCTTTTAACGCATGCATATTCTAACACTATACATACTACTTATTTTATGTATCAACATTTTCTTTCAGGTGTTTGCCTTCAAAGAACTTAAAAGAATAACCACTCCATAAATTTAATATGTAGTCATAAAATTAATATACTACTCTTCTTTAATGCCTTTTTTTTCATGGATCAGAGAAAACCTTGAAAATAACAATACATCAAGTTTGCAGCCTCCTCTTAAGTTGTGAACTCTTTTAGTGGAACAGAAAAGCTAAGAAGAAATTAAGGACGTGGGGCGGGGGGAGAAAAAGAAGAAATTAAGGAAACAAAGTAGAGAAACAGCATAATTTGTTTTGGTGTTAGAACCAAGGGGGAGGACAAGAACATAAAATTCCTCTTTTATAGTAATCTAGAAAACAATATATATCCATTTTATCAAAGTAAAGACAAATTTAAGAAAGCTAAAGGCTGATAGTCCTATAGTTTAGTTTTAATTGTTGAAACAATCTGAGAGTTATTTTCTCTTAAAGATTTTATATTTTATGTTTTTCAAATTAATTTTAAAATTAGATAATGTATACACATACTTCAAAAGAAGAAATGATATTAGAGAAAGAATAACTTCAAAAGTCTTGTTCCCATCCCCTGCCACCATTTGCCCTATTTCCTGCACACATCCCAGGTAATGATTTTTATTGATTTTGTGCTTATCTGTCCATACTTTATGCAAATAAAATCAAAGATGAATATATGTTCTTATATTTCTCCTTTTCTTATAAACTAAAGGAACATAGGATACCCGCTGTTCTGCACCTTGATTTTATTATTTAACACTATAGAGTGAAGATTTTTCCATGTTAGAGCTTAGAAAGCATCTCCAACCTTTTTTCTTTTAACAGTTAGAAACGATTCCATTTTGAAGATAGATTTATTTGGAAGGCAGAGTAAATAAGATTTCCTGAGGGATTGGATGTGAGGTGTGAGAGAAAGGCACTAAGGCTGGCTCCAGCTCTTGTGGCCTGAGAAACTGAAAGGAAGGAGTTGGCCCTGACTGTAACAGGGACAAGTGCAGGTGGAGTACGCCTGCAGGTTGGGGCTGAAAGCTCAGTGAAGGTATGTTAAGATTCCGATGTCTGCTAGACCTCAAGAGATGTCGGTTGTATGTGTGAATCTGGAGGTTAAGAGTGAGGTCTAGTCTAGAGGCATACATTCAACATTGTCTGCCTTTAGATGGTGTTTAGACAAGATCACCAAGGGACTGAGTGAAGAAAAACAAGAAGCATCCTCGAGAAAGAAGGGTCTTTGCTGTTCTTACTTATCTTTGTATAGTTTATTACATTTCGGAGAAAGGAAATTTCTTGATCCTGTGTGTTCTTTTCCAGCGTTGCTGTGAAATTGGAACAGGGTTTATTGACAGCTCTACTTCTTTTGCTATGTATTTTCAGCAGTGTCTGGAAGTACATGTGAAAGAGAACTGAGGCAATTATGAAGATTATTTAGATGAAAATTACCCCGAAATTTATAGGAAACATTCAGATAATTGCAGGAAAAAAATATATATATATATTTTAAATTTGAAAGTATTCTGATAACAGCTTCAATTCTCTCCTCCACTTTGCATGTGCAGGCACAAGCAAGTTCCTGAAATAACATCCACAGTGCTGAGTTGAGTCTGGCTTTGTGTTTTTTAGTTACAGATTTTCATTATTAGCTCAAGTCCAACGCTGCTAGTCACACCAACCCAAACAATGGTAGAATGTTGATTTTACTGGAAATAGTGCCAGTGCATTTTGTCAGATTGAAGGCAGACTTTTTAGGAAGATATTGGTCTCCTATGGTACAGATGACTACAATGTTGCCTAGAGCAGCCTGCCCCTCCAGTGATAGCCTTCCTGAGGGGTCGTATCATTTCCGATAAAAATGAATTCAAAGAACGGTGTCTAGTACTGTTGTGGATCTCGCGCACTGGATGTCCCTCAAGACCCATGCCAAGGTGCTTCCTGCCTCCTAGCACTCTAGAGGCTGGAAAATAGCAACCTGTTTCCCAGCCTCACTTGCAGTTTGGGTTCAGAGGTGAATCAGATCAGATCCACTTGCTCAAGACAATGTTCCCTATGTACACTCTTAAACGTTTAAAAACTTAAAAAGAAACCCTGAGTTATGAAAGGACTAAGGCAGATAAGTTGGAGGAGAGAGGCTGTGGGCATCCTCATAGTTGCCTCACTTCTCTTTTTCATGTGCCCCCACCCAGGCAGAGGCAGTGTGGTTCTGGAGCTCCCTGGTGGAAGATTCCAGACTCTACTGCCTCCTGACCGAGACCACTCTTGGCAGCCTGATTCTGTGGCAAAATTTTTGAACTTTATGTAATCATACCCTATTCACTCTTTTGTAGGTATTGCGTTTATCTTCTTTCGCTCAATGTTATCTGGGTAAAATTCACCATGTTCTTATGTGTTACAATGGTTTCTTCATTCTTGTTGCTGTATAGTATTCCAATGCATGAATATTCCATGATTTCTTTCCTTTTTTCTATTATTGATGGATATTTGAGTTGTTTTTAGTAGTAGGCTATTCCAAATACTGTTGCTATGAATATTATTGGAATACCGCCCTGGGAATATATGTACACATTTCTGTTGGCCATGTACCTAAGAGCGGAATTTCTAGATCATAGGTTATCCATAGGTTCATATAACATCCACAATTTCTCCAAAGTAGTTATACTAATTCACACTTGCTAGCAGAACACAGGAGTTCTAATTGATCCACAACTTTGCAAATATTCAGTATTGCCACCCTTGGCCACTCTGATGGAGGCATAAAGTTTTTTCCTAACAAATCAATTTTATTGGCACATATTAATAAAGCATAAATCCATCCAAAGTGTACAATCAATGGAATTCGGTATAATCACATATTTGTGCATTCATCACTTCAATCATTCTTAGAGCACTTTTATTATTCCAATAATAATAATAAACAAAAAACAAACAAACAAAACTCATCACCTCTCAATCTCTCTATGCTTCCCCTGCCATACATAGCTTCTATTCTTTTTCCTTCCCTCTACTATATTTGTATTTATATTTTGAAATACAGTCTTACAGATGCAATATCACCCATATGCATGTTTTACATGAGGTTTTACAGCACCATGCTACAGTTTTTAGCTTTCTTTCTAGTAATAAACATGACCTTAGACTTTCCCTTTCAACCACTGTCCTACCCATTCAATAGCACTGCTAGTTACAAACACCATAATATGCTTTCACCATTTCTATTCATTTCCAAACATTTATAAACAACCTTTATACCAATTCTGCACAAATTAAACCTCAGCTTTCCATTCTCTACCCTCGTTCTATTTTCTGATGACTTATATTCTAATTATTAACTCCATGATTTTACACAATACATTTGGTCATAGCAACTCAATGATACAGCATTTGTCCTTTTGTGTCTGGCTTGCTTCACCCAACATAATGTCCTCCAGGTTCATCCATGTTGTCATATGATTCATGATTTTATCTTTTCTTACTGCTGCATAATATTCTATCATGTTATACATCACAATTTGTTTATCCATTCATCAGTTGATGGACACCTGGGTTGTTTCCAGCTTTGGAGATATATAGAACAGGAAGGTGCTAAGAACATCGGTGGGCAGATAGCAACTAAACCAAGGACATAAAGTACTTGTATTTAGAAAACTGCAAAACTTTGCTAAAAGAAACTGAAGAAGACTTAAATAAATGGAAGGACATTCTGTGTTCATGGATTGGAAGACTAAATATCATTAAGATGTCAATTCTACCCAAACTGATTTACAGATTCAATGCAATCCCAAGAAAAATCCCCACAGCTTTTTTTTTTGCAGGAGTGGAAAAACCAATTATCAAATTTATTTGGAAGTGTAAGGGGCCCCCAATAGCCAAAAGATCTAAAAAAGAGAATGAATTTGGAGGACTCTTGCTTCCAACCTTTAAAGCATATTACTTAGCTACAGTGGTAAAAAAACAGCATGGTACTGGCACAAAGACAGACAGATTAACCAATGGAACAGAATCAAGAACTCAGAAACAGACCCTCACATCTACAGTAGTGATTTTTGACAAAGCTGTCAAGCCCTCCCAGCTGGCCAGAAGAGTCTACTCAACAAATGGTGCTGGGAGAACTGGATAACTATATCCAAAAGAAAGAAAGAAGACCCTATCTCATGTCATATACAAAAATTAGCTCAAAATGGATCAAGGACCTAAATATAAAAGCTACAACCATAAAACTCCTAGAAGAAAATGTAGGAAAACATCTTCAAGATCTTGTGGTAGGTGGTAGTTTCTTAAACCTTACACCCAAAGCACGAGCAACAAAAGAAAAATAGATAAATGGGACCGCCTCAAAATTAAACACTTTTGCACCTCAAAGGACTTTGTCAAAAGGGCAAAAAGGCAGCTGACTCAATGGGAGAAAATATTTGGCAATAACATATCCAATAAGGTTTTAATATCTGTGATATACAAAAAAAAATCATACAACTCAACAATAAAAAGACAAACTACCCAATTGAAAAATGGGCAAAAGACTTGAGAAGACAATTGTCTAAAGAAGAAATACAAATGGCAAAGAAACACATGAAAAAATGTTCAACATCACTAGCGATTAGGGAAATGCAAATCAAAACCACAATGCAATATCATTTCATACTTATTACACTGGCCACTATTAAAAAGTGAGAAAACTAAATGTTGGAGAGGATGTGGAGAGATAGGAACACTTTTTCACTTTTGGTGGGAATGAATAATGATACAGCCACTGTGGAGGACTGTTTGGCAGTTCCTAAGAAAGTTGAATATAGACTTGCCATGGGACCTGACAATACCATTACTAGGTATATATCCAGAAGAACTGAGAGCAGAATCATGAACAGACATCTGCATAATGATTTTAATTTTAATTTCTCTGATGACTAATGAGATTGAGCACCTTTCATAAGTTTGTTGGAAAACTGGAATTTTTTTTGTGACATATCTAAAAAGTCTTATGCCTACCTACCTCAAGGTCATGAGGATATGTTTTCTTCTAGAACTTCGTAGTTTTCCTTTCAATTTAGATATACAATCCATCTGGAACTGATTACTTTGATGGCATATAGTAAGATCAAGCTAAGTATTTTTCCATGTAGATATCCAATTGAATCAGTACCATTTATTTAAAAAGAACCATCCTTTTGCCCACTATACTGGAACTGCATTAATCAACTCACAAGATATGTGTGGATTTGTTTCTTGGGCTCTACTCTGTTCCTTTGGTCTAATTATACTGTCTTAATGACTGTAACTTTTTAATAAGTTACAGTACTGTAGTGTATAGTGTTCAGCTTTTTTCTTCTTTAAGGTCCTTTTAGGTATTATTGGCATTTTACATTTTCACATCTATTTCTAAAGAACATGCTGAGGTCTTGATTGGGATTTTATATATATAAAATATAATATATTGTGGAGAATGTTTTCAATAGTGAGACTTTCAACCCCCAAACAGTATTTTCCTCTATTTACCTGCATCTTTTTAATTTTCTCAATTATATATATATATATATATATATTTTTTGAGGTACCAGGGCCAGGGAGCACCTGGGACCTCATATGTGGGAACCACTGAGCCACATCGACCCCCCTGAGTGGGTTTTTTCATTTGTTTGCTTGTTGTTTGTTTTTGTTTTTAGGAGGCACCGGGGACTGAACCCAGGACCTCCCATGTGGGAAGGAGGCGCTCAACTGCTTGAACCACATCTGCTCTCCTGTATTTTTTAAAATCTGATTAATAAAGTTCCCCTTTATTCCTAATTTGCTAAGAGGTTTTATCACAATAGATTGTGAATTTCATAAAATACTTTTTCTATATCTATTGAGATGATATACGATTTTTCTATTTATTTTTTTAAGTGTCTAATTATAGTGATCATTTTTTTGAAATTTAAAACTCTTACATTCCTGGAATAAACTTCACTTAGTCATGATGTTTTAATCATTTTACCTTTTGCTGAATTTAATGTACTATTTTTTTACAAAGATTTTGAATCTGTTTCACGAGAGGGTTTCAGATATAATTCCCTTTCAGTCCTCCCCTGTGTCAGGTTTTGATATCAAGATTTTGATGATTTTGAAAGTATTCCTCTTTTGCTTTTCTCTTGAAGACTGTTAGGAAGAATACTCTGGTAAAGCTAACTGAGCCTAGAGATAGTTTTTGTTTTTAATTATGGGTTCAATATCTTCAATACATATGGGACTATTTGTATGTTCTATTTATATTTGTCAATTTGGGGAAGTTCTTTCTTTATAGGAATTTTACCATTTTCTCTACATTTCTAAATTTGCATATTATAGTTCCTCATATACTCTTATTATTTTTATAATATTTCTAGAATATGTAGTGGCATACCATTTTTCATTTCTGATATTGGTAATTTGTGACTACTCACTTTTTTTTTTCTTCAGCTCTCTTTCTAGATGTCCATTTGTTTTACTAATATCCTCAAATAACTAACTTATACCTTTGTAGATTTTCTCTAATTAATGTTTGCTTTCCAATTTGTTAATTTCTGCTCTTACTTGTAAATTTTTTTCCATCTACTCTGTTTGGGATTTAATATGCTATTCTTGTTTAACTTCCTGTAACTGATATAATTATGAGTTCCAAAAATCAATATTGAATCATGCTTGTAAACTGATATGTTCATCTGGGCATGATTGGGTTATGATTAGGGCATTGACTGGGCCAGTAGGGCATTGAGCCCCGCCCCCTGGTGGGTGTGGTCTCAAGTATAAAAGGCAAGGCCAAAGACAGGGAGCAGATTTGAGAAGCAGATTTTTTAGAAGCAGTTCTGACATTGGAGAGGATACCCCAGGAGAAGAGAAATGAGCAGTTCGCCTGATAGTCTACAGCTGACCTTGTGGAGGACTGGCTAAGCCTGGAGAGAATCGCAGCCCAGGGAGGAGAGGAACCCAAAAGGCCTGAGCCCTGGCAGACGTCAGCAGCTGTCTTGCTCCAACGCGTGGACTTTGGTGAGGTAACTGTAAGCTTCTACCCCAAATAAATACCCTTTATAAAGACCAACCAATTATTGGTATATTTGCAAAGTCACCCCTTTGGCTGACTAATACACTTCCTGATATGAATACTCAGACAACTGCTTTTTTGGTCTCTCTTCTTTCTAAGATATGCATTTATTGCTATAACTTTCCCTCTAAATGCAGCTTTAGCTGCATCTCATGAGTTTTATTAAATTGTATTTTCATTAAAATACATTATATAGAAATGAATTGCATAATTTCCAAACAAGGGATTTTGGGGGGTTTTTATTTGTTTGTTTGTTTAAGCTTAATTCCACTGTGGTCAGAGAACATGCTCTGTATGATTTCACTCTTCTGAAATGTCTGGAAACTTGCTTTAAGCTCCAGCATATTATCAATAATTACCACTTATTTACTTTGGAAAAGGGTCCATTTGCACTTAAAAGAATGTGTATTCAATTGTTAGTTGTGTTGTTCAGACATATATACTTGCTGATATTTTTTCCTATTTGTTCAGCTGAGAGAGGTGTCCAATAATCTCCCATTTTGGTTGTGTAGTTGTAATTTTTCTTCTTAGTACTATTAATTTTTACTTCATATATTTCAAAACCATGGCATTAGGTACATATATATTTTAAATTATAGTATTTTCTTCTTAGATTAGCCATTTTACCTATAAGAAATCCCCCTCTTATTCTCTAACAATACTTCTTGCCCTAAATTCTACTTTATATATTGATACAATAATATTAGCTTTTTTTGGTTAAAGTTTGCATAGTATATTGTCACTTTCCCCCCAAAGCAGACCTTGTGAGTAGGATTTGCGTGCAAGCAGTTTATTTGGGAGGTGAAAGTAGGAACACTCATAAGGGAGCAGGAAGTAGACATGGAGGGGAAGGGAGCTAATACAAAATGGACTAATGAGCACTAATGAGTTGTTGCTGTGGACAACCAGAGCTCAATTCCTCCGGGAATCTCTGGAAGCCTATACAGGACCACCTCAGAATTTTTCCATCTGAAGGTGAGAAAACTGGAATATTTATCACCAACTCCCAACCATTATTAGATAAAGCCTACCCCTCAGAGTTTCAGCTCCTTAGAACTTCTGCTCTTCCCACTTTCTCAAAATGCTTCCAGGGCTAGAGAATATCCTCAG
>PVKH010042203.1:0-10855 GCA_004027955.1 Chaetophractus vellerosus
AGTAGTCTGTATTGGAATTTCCACTGCCTCACGCCTCAGCCCATTGCAGTCTGGCTTCTTCTCATCCCCAGCTTCTCTACTAGCTCACTAAGTGTTAAATCCAAAGTGCAGTTTTCACTTTTCATCCTGTCCTTTCTGGGGTATTTGGCACTGTGGACTACTCTGTCTCTTTCTTCAAACTTTTCCTCCTTGGCTTTCCATAATACCTTATTCTCCTGGGTCTCCTGTCTTTTCTTGGCTGAAAAACTTGGCCATCACTTTCTTGGCTCCTTTGCTAGTTCTTCTTCCTCTCTCTTAAATGTTGATGCTCCTCAGAATTCTGTCTTGGCTCTCTTATCACTCTTCAAGATTTTCTGGGCAATCCCATCTATTCCCATGGCTGATGGGCTTTCAAATCTATGTCTCCAGGTCGACCTCCTACCTGAGCTCCAAACTCCGAAGGCCAACTACCCAAGGGACATTTTCACTTGGATGTTCCATTAATGCCTCTGATTTAAAAGGTCCCAGACTGAATTCATTGTATCTATCCTGCTTTTTATCCTGTCTTCTTTGTCTCTTTGGTGGCATCATCACCCTGTCAGTCAAATAAGCCAGATCCCTGGAACATGGTACCTCCTAAGTATTTCTTGAAACCATCCATGCATTTCCTTCCTTGCTGCCTCTGTCCTAATTCAGCTTCATCATCTCTTACCTGGTGCCAGAATAATTTTTATAACATTTTTATAATTCACTTCCCTGCACATAATGATTTCTAGGTAAAATCTAATGTTCTTACTATCACACATACAGTCCTTGGTGATCAGGTCCCACCTACTCCTCCATATTCATCTTTGGCCCAGACTAATCTCTAGTCATACTGAACAACTCACCTCTCCCTGTATATGACATGCTCTTTCAAGCCTCCACACCTTTGTATATGCTTATTTCCTCTCTCTGGAATGCTCTCACTCTCTTGGCAAACTGCTTTTCACCCTTCAAGTCTCAGCTTGTGTTACCTCCTCTGTGAAGTTTCCTCTGACACCATCGGGCCAATTTGGATATTCCCACCTCTAACATTCTGATTGCATTTTGAATATACCTCCATGACCACAAAGTTTTCACAGCAATTGTTTGTACAACTGTCTCCCCATTAGACTCTAAGCTCTTTGAGGGCAGGGTCTTTGTTTTCCCATCTTTGCATCCCATGCACATAGCATATGAGTAATCAGGCTCTGGGTGAATGAATATATGAAATTATGAATGAATGTATGAATGAGTTTCTCTCCCTGGAGGTGGCTCCTGATTTTGTACACAAGAGGGAGCTATGCTATACTTTCATTCCACAGTTAACTGAGTATTGCAAATGCAGGGCAGAAAGGGATTTAACCAACCCAATCAATTTCTGGTCATTTCACAAAATTTTCAGAAAGCCTCTTCAGAAATTGGAGTCTCTAAAACTAGCAAAGACCTAAAACTGAATGTTCATGTTTAACTGAACTGAAATATATAGTTCAATTCTAAGTGAAAATGAGTAACTAGGAATTTATGGATTGAATTATCTTGTAAAATTTGTGATAGTGATATTTATTTATTTATTTATTTATTTATTTATTTATTTATTTATTTATTTTAGAAGATACTGGGGACTGAACCCAGGACCTCATACATGGGAAGCAGGTGCTCAACCACTTGAACTACATCTGCTCCCCTGATATTTATTTTAAAACAGATGATTTTGGTCTAAGAAATTTTCTATTTATGACACCTAGACTGAAGCCACTATGTTTTGACAAAAGGCTATGAAAAGAAGGGGTATAAAATATAGAATATCTTGATTAATATGATGCATAGATAAAGCAAAGATGTTAATAGCAAGGACAAATGTTACATGCTGGAATTTCAAAGACAAATATTTGCAATGTAAGCAAATAATGATGTGATGCATTTTGGCTGGGTCATATAGTAGTAGTCGACCCACATTTATTTTAAAAGGGGAGTTATAAAATATTTTACAAGAATGACTCATCTCTAATAACATGGCATTTCAAAGAAACACTAACAAAAGGCTTTCTGTAATTTAAGTACAGGAGAACACTGTTAACTTATTTTCAATTCTCCAAAATATTTATTAAAGATGACTAAGCAAAAAAGACAGTTGGTGAATAAAATTTACCATGCTTAATTTCTTCTTTTCAGTTTAATGACTTAAGTCTTCCTTAATCCACATTACCTAATTTAAAATTAATTTTTTATGACCGTCATCCTAATTTGGTTTTCATTATTAAACTATCAGGCCACCTGCATGCAGAGGTGGGATGGAAATGAAAAGCTCCTAAACAGAGTGATCCTGCATTCCTAAAAAGCTTATTTCCATCTGGAACCTCTTCCTCCCTGGCTTGGCAAGGGTCTGACAGTGGAATTTCTTCCAATCTGAGAAAGATGTCGTGTCAATATCCATTCAATCCACTTTCTAGCTCACCACCATGACTTGTATATACAAATGTAAATTGGTATAAATATGCAGACTCTTACAAGATACAGGCAGACACACATACAAGCTCAAATAAACACAGAGACATAGACAAAATGATGAAAGCACAGTCTCCCTCATTCTCAGTGACACAGCTATCTAGACACAAAAAGCAGTCCATCAGAGGACCCTGTGACAAACTGGGGCTACTTTCTCACTGGGTGGGCCAATCCCCACAACTTGGGTTCTCTGTTTTCAACAAGCTTGGGGAGGAGAGGGACACCTTTTCCTTTTATGGAATCCCTCCAAATATTGAAGCTTTTTGTCTTGTTCAATTGTATTTCAGACACAGTTACAATCCTCACCTATCACAGGATGAAGTGGCGTTCCCATGTGTGTACAGAGATATAGTTACAATCTTTAAGAAAACCCAGCCTAGTATAAGCGTCAACTTTCAGCAGAGTTAGTTATATGCTCAATCAGTGCTCCGTGGCCTCTCTTGTAGCTTACCAGAACCTTCTTCCTGTCTTCCTGCCTACCTCCCCCATCCGCCAAAACCTGTAGAGTAAGGACTACTGATTTTTCTATGAAGGGAGAGTGGGCGATATGCCTGGAGTTGCCAAGAGCTCTGATTGGTGATGCACAGCTACTGGAATGTAATGGTTTATTTCTCTGGTTAGGGCTGACCTTATTAAAGGTTTATAGCTTTGGCTGGATAGGGAGATCCTGACAGGGACTCCTGTCCTAGCTTCTCTTCAAGGAAGGTGTTTGTATGTGTGTCTGTGTGCATATGTACATTTGTTGATGCATTCAAGGAGGAGTTAGATGAACAAATAGAACAGGATCTGAAAAGTGTTTTGGGGCAGGATTCCCCAGTAAGGAGTTAGGTGGGTAAGGAACTCAAGAGTGTTGAATCAGGCAAGGTAAACTAGCCAGCAGAATGGCCTTATGAGGTTTTCCTTGCCTCCACTTAGTTTCATACCAAACGTTCTCTCGAACTCCCGCTTGATCTGAGGTTGGTC
Source organism: Chaetophractus vellerosus (assembly GCA_004027955.1). Taxonomy (NCBI): domain Eukaryota; kingdom Metazoa; phylum Chordata; class Mammalia; order Cingulata; family Chlamyphoridae; genus Chaetophractus; species Chaetophractus vellerosus. Next base: position 3,472 of record PVKH010042203.1, read on the forward strand.
TGGGTGGATGCAGAAAGAGCGCCCACTTCAAGGCCCCTTCCAAACCCGCGCGGATTGCGCCACCCCCCACCCCACCCACACCCACCCCCAGCTGCATCCTTCCTGCCCACACAGGACCTCTGTTCTACCTTCGCCTCTTCCAAACAAAGCGAGAGTGGCAGTCCCACCGCCCTTCGCCTCCTGGATGAACGTCTCACTCAACGCTCCCGGGGATGTGTGGGGAGAGGAAACTGGGTCCCGACGTTCTGTCACCAAAAGCGCGCGCCCTTTCCCAACATGGGGCTCCCTCCTAACCCCCACTCTTCCAACTCACTTAAGGACCAGGCTGTGACCGGACAAACCGGGTCAAGAGCGCTTCCCTGCCCCCCACTCCAAGTGGCTCTCAACCTTGAAACGCACCCGAGGTCCTGCGACGCTGCCTTCCACCCCCGGGCGTCTGACAGAGAAGAGGCGGGTGCGCGAGGACCTCAGTGTCCAGTGTCCGCCCGCTCCGCAGCCCGCCTCCGATCCTTCTCCCCTATGCCCCTCCTCTCCCGGGCGGCTCCCGCGCAATCCTGGCGACGCGGTCCGGGGTCTGCGGAGCGCGGGCGCAGCTCATAGGGGGATGAGACTCCCGAGATCACACCGGGAACTCCTGGAAGCGAAGGACAAGATGTCTTGCTTTGACGCCTGCCCTGCCTACAGGCGTTGACCAATCCTCTCTGGCCTAGAAGCCAGGCCCAACAGTGTGGAAAGGGTTTGGGGAGCGCCTCCCCCCGCACTCTTTCCCTCTTCCGAGGCCGCAGAGTAGACAAGTAGAGGCAGACCTACCCTTTCCGCCGCCCACGTGGCCACACTAGCCGAGTCCTCGGCACCGCGGGACGACTCCCAGCACCTGAGCCCCGCGAGCCAGGGTATGATCTCACCTTGCGCGGCCTGGGCCGCTCCGACCACCTCGGCGGGTCCCGGGCGCGCCGGCTCGGATCCCGCCGCACCCCGCCTGGCCCCGCCTCTGAGTCGGGGCGCGCCATCCCTTCTTTATCCCCCAGCCCCGCCCGTCCTGGGGCATTGCTGGCGAGGGAGCCAAAGGAAAGCGAGCGTCAGGGGCCCCGCTGAGAGCCGGACCGGAGCCAATCCTCAGCCCAGGGCCCGGGAACGCCGCGGCCGCAGGTCAGATCCCAGAGGGCTTCTCCGGCCCACGGGCCTGGGAGCTCCGGGGGAGGGAGCTCCAAGGGCAGGGCCCCAGCGCCGCCAAGTTTCTGAGGGAAGGGAAATTCTAGCCCTGGACCCCCACCCCCACCCCGTGCCTCCTGTCTTAGCCTAAGGCTAAAATGGGCCCTGTTAGGGCCTGACTTCACCCCACCAAAGTTTTGGGAGACTGGGCTCTTTGGCACCTGCGGGTGCCGAGTGGCCTAGCTTGCTTGAGCCTAGGGGATCTCTCTGGGGCTCCTCCGGATGCCAGCACGTGGTACCAGGGAAGGAACTTTGGGCCTTTAGAGTCCATACTTTCCTTTTGCCCTTCCTTGGGACCAGATTGGTATCCCTATGGCTTTGACTTATCTTCCTTCCACTCCAGAGTCCCCAGGGTCACTACTCTAGGACTTTGGGCTGGAAAAGTGGTCATGTGGTACAAGAGCCAGGCAGGCCTGCTGTTCTCTCCCTGGTGCTGCCACAGGCCTCACTAAAGGGTTGTGCTTCCCTTTCAAGTCAGCTGGGAAGATGCTGTACCCACATTGCCATATAAATCATTAAGGGCTACCTTCTCACAAGGAGCGGTTGTGAGCATGCCCATGTTCCCCTTCGGGTTGTCCCCACAGCCTGGTCTGAAAGCCCACTGCATGCCTCTAGGCACTGAGGAGCACACTGGTATTAGGTCGCCAGGACCCTGGCAAAGCCCTGCTCACCTGCACAGGACACGCACTTGTGCAGCACATGCTAGCAAAGGTCAGCATCTAGACGGGCTCTGTGGGATGGAGCAGGAAGAATACTGAGCTTTCTGAGTTATGGCAGGGACTTGGTTTCTTCATTTGTTTGATGGGAGATGGGGGCTGGGGATGAGGTCACCCCACAGGATTCCCTCCTCTGTGATTAGAGAATCTGTACAGGAGCCCTGATAATTTGGCTAGAGATGAGACTTTCCCTGAGCCTCAACCTTCCTCCAGTAGATAGTAGTCACCTACCCCCACTCTCCAGGTTGCCTTTAGGGGGTCTTCACTGGCCTTGCACATTCTCTGTGCTGCTCAGGAGTCTCAGCCTGAGTTCTCTGCTGCTTCTGTTCCCCTGTTGTCCCTGGGTGGTTTGGTGGCCTGGGGAGAGAGAGCAGGAATTCAGCACCAAACACACGAACACCTGGTTCTGCATCCTTTCTTAGTCCACCCAGAGGAGCCAAACTCCAGCCCACCTCTTCTATAACACAATTGCAATTATACTTGTCATTTTCCTTGCTTTGAATTCACCTCATTCTCACATTTGATTCTGGCAATCATGCTGGGAGGTAGACAGAGCAGGCATGTTTACTCCCATAGCCAAAAAGGAAACCAAGGTCCAGTTTGCATGAGTGACCTAAGATCACACAGCAGACTGGCAACAGTGCTGAGCCCCTAGCCCAGTCTCCTGACCCCCAAGCAAGGCTCTGTCCAAGGAACACACTTCAGGAAGCTGGATCAAAGCAAGGTTTTTCAACTAATCTTAGAAGGCAAATTTCACAAAGGCAGGGATTTCTGTTTGCTTAATCCCCCGTGCCTAGATCAGTGCCTAGTACACCATGGGGACTCATTAAGTATTTGTTGAATGAATGAAAGAATCTTGAGAGAGAGTGAGCCTCCTGCTCACTGCTACCCACTGTGGCCTTGGCCCAGCCCCAGGCCTTGATTCATAGGGCCTGCAGAAGCTGTGGCCTGATTTCTTCTGAACAGCTGGGGTTAATTCTCTCTGTTCTCTGTCTTTTTTCAGGACATTTCTCCATTTTGGGGTATTCCAACACCTAGGACTTATTATCATTATCATCATGGGCTACCAGCTGGCTCTGGCATTGACCCTTCTGGTTGGTCCATGGACCCCCATGGGTGAGTATCTGTGGAGAAGTGTGGCTAGGAGCAGAGGAACCCAGCATCTTCTGAGCTCACCAAAGGACAGGAGCTGTGCCATAGTCACCCTGGTGTCCCTAGTCCTTATTTAACACAGTGCCTGGCATATGGTAGGTGCTCATTTCAAGCTTGTTGAATGAATGGGTGGATAATAGAATGCATTTTTAAGAATTGGGGTATCTTCAGCTGCTGTGTTAGCCTTTACTATTTCATTCCTTCTGGTTTGGGAGCCCTTTCTCTCTCCTCTATCTTCTCTCTTTTTTCCAGAAATTAAGGGCCTCTGACCTCAAATAGGAAAAGATTGATTAAACACAAAAGGCAATAAAGGATACTGGGGGTCAGACTGGACCCAAAGCTGAAGGGAAGTCACCAATGTTTTAAAACAATATAATCCACAGGAGTTTTGCCTTGCTACCTTCAGCTTATTAGAATCTGAGGCCACTCTCTGTAGTCTGGGTCTTAAGATGCCACAAGTTAGGGTGGGAGGTGCAAGAACAGGAAGCAGAGAAAACATGTGGAATCCTCTGTCCTGGCTGGAGGCAAGAGGATGGTGAAACAGCCCCCTGCTCCTCTCTTGCCAGAACGGCTCACATTTCCATTCGTTCCCAGCCTTCTGCCTGCGCTGGCCTTGGATGTCTCTTTCCTCCTCCAGCTCTTGCCTTTTATCCCCAAGAGACACTTTCCCCATACCCTCCCGCAAGGAGCTGCCTCTGTTCTGTGGCCAGCTCATTTATTTTAGAGATCACATGTGTGTGGCTGCCCTAGTCCCAGCCCCAATTCCTGGATCCTTAGCTGGCTTTTTTACTCAAACATCAGGGACTGAGTCATTTTCGCTCTCTGGCCTCCTGGTGAGTGAGTTGTGCACGTGCGTGTGTGTGTGCACACACGTGTGTGTGTGTGCCGGCATTTCTACGTGTTTGCTCTCTGATACTGTTCTTGGTCTGAGTGAGGAGACAATTAGAGGAGTGGGTTTCCCTCTGGCTGATGGAAGTCCTTTTCTTTGCTCTGTTCACAGAGAGGGAGCCTCAGCCCTGGAGCCTCCTAGCTTGGGGGAAGAAATCCTATTGGTCATCTAATCTGCTGGCCAGAAGGATCCCCTCTCCACCCCTGAATCTAGCCCCTTCCCTCTGCCACCACTGCTTGGGCTCTCCCCCAATAGCTGAGTGCTCCATCCCTGAACCTAGTTTTTGGAGAGCAGTTCAGTGGGGTCAAGAGGAGGAATTCTGGGGCTATGGTACCCCAAAGAGGGAGGGGATGAAGTCACCCACATAACCAATCCTGTCCTTGACTCCATCCAGGAAAGTGGGGCAACGTCCAGAGCAGCAACCGGTCTCAAAGCCACAGCTGCATGGGCCTGCACACCCCTGCCTTGGGCTTTGCTCAGGCAGAGAGGGCTGGGCCCCTCTCCACACTGCCCCTGCCCAGGCATGGGTCACAGAATGACACGTCATTCCCTGGTGTGGGGTGGGGCTGGCTCTTGCTTTGTATGTATGGTGTCTTAGGCCCGAGAATGGTTTCTGTCCTGCTGTGTCCCACTGGGAGCTAAGGTATAAGGGGAGTGGGAGAAAGCTGCATCCCTTTTCCATTGCCACTGTTCTCCTTCAGCCCCCTCTCTTCCTCTCTGAGGCCACTTATCTGCACACACTGCACCTGGCTACTTCAGTGCTCCCTGCCATGCCTGCCTCACTGAGCAGCTTAGGGATTGGGTTTGAGTTTGGATATCACTTTGCCTTCTTTACCTCTACACTGTATCTCCCACATCTGTGCTGGGTGCCCATGCTCTGTTGTTCCAACACCAGGCTCACAGGACCCATGCCCGGCAGACCCCCCTGTTCTGCACCAACTTGCCCAGCTGCCCCCCACCCCTTCTCCACAGGGACTCAGAACCCTATTTCATGGGAAGTACAGCGATTTGACGGGTGGTACAACAACCTTATGGAGCACAGATGGGGCAGCAAAGGTAGGTGAGAACCAAGTGGGGACAGAGCTCTATGGCCAAGAGCTCAATGGCTGAGGGGCAATGGCTGGCAGGTGGAGGGAAGCCTGGGAGAGAGAAAGTCAGGGAGCCCCCTGAGGATTCCTCCTTGTCCCTACCCCTCCCATCCCAGGCTCTCGGCTGCAGCGCCTGGTACCAGCCAGCTATGCAGATGGTGTGTACCAGCCCTTGGGAGAACCTCACCTGCCCAACCCCCGACTCCTCAGCAACACTGCCACGGGAGGCCCTGCAGGGCAAGCCTCGATGCGAAACCGCACAGTGCTGGGAGTCTTTTTTGGTGAGGGCCTCAGCTGGACTCTATAACTAGGGGAATGTGAAGTCAGGGAGTGAGGGAGAAAAGTGATGGAGGGTGGGAGAGATGGGGGGCAGTGAGAGATGGAAGGGGAGGCCATGGGATAGAGAGCAGAGGGAGGGAGGATCCTGGATGAGGTGAAGTCTAGGTTGGGGGAGGCATAAAGCTGTCCCACGTAGAAGGAAGATGAGAAGGGAAAATGGCATTCCTTCAAACATGAAAATAATCTGGTAGGGATGCTTGATGGGACCCTGTTCTTGCTCTTTGATCCTGTGGCTCCTAGGACAGGCTCAGGACAGGGTTCTGATTTTTGTAAAGGAGTATCAGGAGAGGTCAAAATGGGGGTGTGAGGGAGGGGTGGCCCCAGTGGCTAAGGGTCAGTGGCAAGCTAGCCCAATAGAAGTGCCCGGGTTCTGCTGGCCAAGCAGTGTGCCCATACCTGCTCCCCAGTGTCTAATATCCCACTGAGGCTGGCAGGCCCTCTGGGCAGGATTCCAGCTGCGTGTTGGAGCATGTGCTGTCAGCCCGCTTGCCTAGGCACACTCATTGGGCCCCTCCCAGTAACCAAGGAGAAGGCCAAACTGGCATTGTCAACAGCTTGGACCAAGGTGTAGACCCAGACGGGTCAGGACAGAGACAGGATTGTAAGGTTGGGCGGGGGATGGGTCAAGGCTTGGGCTTGTCCATAATGGCTGCAGAGTCTTTTGAAACTTCAATATGCCGCGCAGGGGTGAGGTGTGTGTGTGTGTGTGGGGGGTAAGATTTAGGTCCCGGAGCAGGAGTGGCTCTCAGCTGGCTTTAACATCCCTTTCCCTTCCCGATGGTGGGCAGGCTACCACGTGCTCTCAGACCTGGTGAGTGTGGAGAGACCCGGCTGCCCCGCCGAGTTCCTCAACATCCGCATCCCGCGGGGAGACCCAGTGTTCGATCCCGAGGAGCGCGGGGACGTGGTGCTGCCCTTCCAGAGGAGCCGCTGGGACCCCAAGACGGGACAGAGCCCCAGCAACCCCCGGGACCTGGTGAGATGAGGCAGGTGGTGGGAGGGGGGCTGGACGCGAGCTGGTGGGGGCCTGGGCTCCCGACAGGGCAGGCGGGGTCGGGAGAGGCGCCCCCCCCCCCCCGCCGCCAGCCGCGGCCACTCGCTGTCCCTAGTCCTTCCTGACCCGCTCGGCTACCCCATCCCCGGCAGACGAACGAGGTGACCGGCTGGCTGGACGGCAGCGCCATCTATGGCTCCTCGCACTCCTGGAGCGACGCTCTGCGGAGCTTCTCCGGGGGGGAGCTGGCGTCGGGGCCCGACCCGGCCTTTCCGCGCGATGCGCAGGAGCCCCTGCTCATGTGGACCGCGCCAGACCCCGCGACCGGGCAGCGCGGGCCCCGGGGGCTGTACGGTGAGGCCGCGGGCCGGGGCTGGGGCTCGGTGGGGGGCGCCTCGGTCAGGCGGCCTCTCACCTCGTCCCCTGCCCTCCCACCGCGGATGCAGCCTTCGGGGCCGAGCGAGGGAACCGGGAGCCCTTCCTGCAGGCGCTGGGCCTGCTCTGGTTCCGCTACCACAACCTGTGCGCGCGGAGGCTGGCCCGCGAGCACCCGCGCTGGGGGGACGAGGAGCTGTTCCAGCACGCGCGCAAGAGGGTCATCGCCACCTACCAGGTCAGCTGCGCCTCCTCCCCAAAGCCCCACAGCCCCGGTGCCCGGGGCCACAGCCGACTCCGCTTCCCCTGCAGAATTCCCACCCTTGGAACAAACCTCACCTGGGCACGCCCTTTTCAAGGACACCGCATGCCAGAGAGCTAATGTCTGGGAAAAGGCCCCTAAAAATTATAAGGAGGCAAAGAGCTTTTGATGCTTTTAATGCTTGTGATAATTATTTAACTCACCCCACCCTCACCCCTGGCAAGCCCCCTCCTTCCTCAAACCTTGGAGACGGCCTCTATGCCGTTCTAAGTTGTCTTTCCCATCCCCTGCCTGGTTTTATCTCCCTACCCAAGCCTTCCTTGGGTTCAGACCCTCCTCACCCCACCCTCTTCAACT
>PVKH010042204.1:0-10855 GCA_004027955.1 Chaetophractus vellerosus
TCCCCCCCCACGGTGTTTGCACTCCCTGTCTGCTCGTCTTCTTTTTAGGAGGCATAGGGAACCAAATCCAGGACCTTCCATGTGGAAGGGAGGCACCCAGTCTCTTAGAGCCCCCTCTACTCTCTGCTTGTTATGTCTCTCATTGTGTTTTCCTCCTTGTTTCTCTTCATCGTGTCGTCTTGGCGAAAGTGCCACTGCAGCTTGCTTTGAGAATTGTACACAAAACTTCCCCTTGACTGGGAAAAAACTTTTTCATTGGTTTTGAAGACCAGATGCTGTTAGGTAATATTTTGGATTATTAATTGAAAATATCTTTCTTTAATTTCTTTATTGTCTCTTGGGGGGATATAATTTTGCTCTTTGACAAGAAAACATGAAAGTATTGCATTTACTGAGATCTGGGTAAAATGTTAAAACAAGAGGGCTTTGGGGGAGGGAGTGGGGGGTGGGAAAGTCAGTAAAAAGAGTCTAGCAATGAAATTGTAGTTATCCTTCTTAAAATTGTGTTGAACCAATTTTTATGAATTACAGCTTCTGTAACTAAAAATACATTAAAATATACAAAATACTCCATTTATGAAATGCCTCTTGGAATTATTCAGTAATTCCTTTTTTATTCTTAAATTTACTTTGCCATATAATTTTTAAAATGAAGCTTCTTTCTGATATTTTTGCATTTCACAAAAAAGTGTTCATTTCACTTTGGAGTTTTAGAATGAAAATATGTATTTCTTTTCAGAAATGCATACCTTTTTTGTGCGAAGAACAATAAATTTATTTAGACAATAACCATCTATACTCTGTCTCTAGTCCTGAAAGGCCTTAACCTCCATTAGGATCAAATGTAGATTTTTGTTTGCTTGAAATAGCTTCCTGGGCATGTAAAAACCCTTTGACATCATTATTTAGGGGCTCCCACCCTCCTAATGGAATTGCAGCCTAATACAAAAACTTTGCAGCTGGTGAACTCCCAAAGCCCCTTTTGGTGATTGTTTTTAAACTCAGCATGGCAGCTTGCAGTTGTTCCGTTCCTGTATGGGTCCCCGACACCCGTGTTTATGTTCTTCATGACAATAGGAATTCTCCAGAGATAAAACACAGGACTGAAAATTTCTGATGCCTTCTTCATCCTCTGTAATTCATTTCCATTCTAAGTATATTCATAAAATTTTAAGTTGGACCAAGTTAGAAACAAATGTTGAAACTCCTGAAAAAATCTACAGAGAGAAACATGTTAAAATATAAAGTATTACCTACATTTAAATTTGGTAAAATAAGTACTGAGTTTAGGTCACATGGAAATAGGGGGAAAAAAGCAAAGTGTAAATTTGTCTAATGAACCTGAAATAGCTTTTCATTTTGGTTCAACACTGGGAATTTGTGTTCTTGTTTGTTGACACTTGCATTAAAGTTGTGTTCTATTATCAGTGCAGATTTGCAAAATTGTCTTTTTTTCCCTCAAGATGAATAATACTGGTGCTGTAGGCCTTCACATTATATATAATAAATGTGTCTTGAATTCATTAAATCTGAATTCAAAGGCATCTATAGTAAGTCCCTTTGTGTGGTAAAACCCCTATTCCTCATGCCGGTGATTAATAAATAGACAGGAGCATGGTCTAGAGGGAAGAGTAAAAAACTCTCATTCTGTAGAGCTGAGTGCTAAGGTCATCTACTACCAGTACTTTTGTGACATTGGACAATTTACTTTATATCTTTTTTCCAAAATAAGAGGGAATACCCTAAATGATCTCTTAAAATCCTGACACGTTTTAACATGTGTTGTGATATTTTAAAGAAAATGTTTTTAGTTTCCTGTTTCATATTTTCAAAAATTGGTAAGACTGATGTCTCTATTTTAGCAACTGAGACCTTTAAAAAGTTCGTTACATGAAATTTAAAAACCCTGGCTTATAAAGGAAACATCTTTGTGAGAGATTAATAAGAATTTATAGTTTTAAATGAACAGTAATTAATGAAGAATATAGTTCTCACAAGTGAGATTTCCTAATGGTGAAGAGAATAACCACTTCAGAAATCACCATTAAACATAGTAAGGGATACTGGAACTAAGATGGTGCTAAATATGCTAAATCCAGAGATTCTATTTCTGTTAGCAGTAATAATTTTTAAGATAAACTTTTCCTGAGATATATACAGAAAATTTTTTAAAAATCTTAAGAATACAACTGTATAAATATTTACAAAGTGAACACCCCCATATAACTAATACTCACATAAAAAACAAAAACAAAACACATCACCAATACCTTAAAAGCCTTCACCTTTTACCTCTCCTACCCCATTTTCTCTTCCTGCCCAAGATAACTGGATAACTTCTACACCATAGAGTAGTTTTACCTGCTTTTGAATGAGGAATCGTCTAGCTTCTCTTACTCAACATTATACTTACAAGATTCATCCATGTTGTTGCATGAAGCAATACTTTGTTCATGCTCATTACTATATAATATTCCATTGTATGACTGTACCACAAACATGAACTTTTTTGAAAATGGAACTGCTCTTTATATTTCAAACCATAAAATGAGTTTCAAATGCTTATCTTCTAAGTGTTCTTAAGACTAGCTGATTTAGTGACCAGTTACAACCTTCTCTTTTAACATGGAGTTGGGAAATTTCTTGAGCAATATTTTAGAGTTATGTTTCTGAAGCAGCGTATTTTCCAACTGTCTTTGAAGTTATAGTGAATCATATGACTAATTTCTGGATAGTGGACTGTGAGCAAAGATATTTTGCATCACTTCTGGGTTGATGAAGTTAAGAGCTGGTGTACCTCCTCATTTATGTTTTTGGAGGCCACGTGTTCCAAGTAAGCTATTGTTAGCTGTAGCAGTCACTAACCTAATAGAGATTTAAACGTTTTTTTAAATTTATAACCTAATAGAGTTTTACTTCAGAAAAAGTTTTACATATATATATTTTGAAAGATACCCTTAAACCCCTTAAGAATTTTTATGACCATAATTTTTGTGAGCAGTGTGCTGCCTTTCTTAAAGAGAATTTCCTTAGGAGGAGAAATATAGGTTTATGATAGGAAAATAAAAAAGATAGGAAAGTTTGCATTCTTGTACTTTCAAATGAGAAGAAAACATAAAAATAAATACTTAAGGTTTCTGATAATCAGGGTCAGGTTTATCATCTACCTGGTATCCCATGGTTTTCATAACACTAAAAATTTTAACTGATAGACTTTTTAAAAAATTTCAATTTAGGGAGGTGGCAGTTCTTTCACAAGAGGTGTATACCACAGAATACACTGAAGAATTATGAAAACAATATTGTAGTCCACAAGTATTTATTAAATGATGTGAATACGAAGAACCCATAGCTTAACTGGGATGAAAAAAGCTTTAGCAGAATTTCTCTCATTTTCAGTTCTTTGCAGAAAAGTAATTTTTAAAAGAGCTCTAATTTGTTTCTTATATTCAGTTTTGTTGTAGAAAGAATTCCCAATAATCAGAAATAAACTTGAGTTAATACTGAGTTAGGAAGTATTGTATATACTATTATGTCTCTGCTATTCTTTTTAAGTTAACTGAAGCAACTTTAGTAGGAAACCTTGTGAATGTGAAATGTGTAGTTAGCACCAGAGAAATGTTCTTAAATAGGACAAAATTGATTGTGAAATTGAAATGAATAAAAGCATATGTGGTTAAAATATGCAACACTCTTATTGACCTAATTAGAGTTATACTATCCTTTTTCAAAAGAATCATAGGAGGCACACCCACTTGCTTTCAATTATAAATTGTTTCTATATAGTGAACACAAGGAAACAAAAATCACTAATGTTCAAATATTAACCGGGTTTTTACAGAAAATACACATGTATATTTTCATAAAGGAAAGAGCCTTACATGAAAACACCATAAGCTGGAGTTTAGATTGCAAGTTTTCTTTATTAAGAATATAAGGAACATATAGTTATATGTATGATGAAGTTAACATTAATGATGAAAACTTCCCAGATGTAGGGACGTCGTTTCCTTCTAAAAGCAGATTTCCAGGTATTTCATAGCTTGAACATATACTTGACTGAGACTCCCTCCTCCTAAATTTTATACTGTAGAATTAATAAATATACCTGGAAAATTTGCATAGGTAAAGTATTGAGGTTTCTAGAGGGCATACTATAAATATTACTCTTCCTTACCTGGCTTTCTATACAATATTAGAAATAAAATAAAGATTAAAGATGGAGGCCAAAATATTACCTTTATTACTGATAATAGTTAAATTGGAGGTCTTAGTGTGAGAGTCAAATGGGCCTGCTAATTGAATCACAGAATTAGACAGATTTATCCAACCACATTTCAAGGCGTACAGTAAGTCTATGGCATAGAGCAGGGGTCTTTTTCTCTGTAAAGGGCCATATAATATTTTCGGCTTTGAGTCATATGATCTCTGTTGTGATTGCAACTACTCAGCTCTGTCTGTGGTTGTAGTGGGAAAGCAGCCATAGATAGTAGGCAAATGAATGGGCGTGCTGTTTTTCTATAAAACTTTATTTAGAAAAACAGGCTGCAGGCCGTCTGTCATTTGCTGATCCCTTGCATGGAAGAACAAAGGCAAATTTGTTCTGCAGAAGACTAGCTTCAAAAGGAAGAAAAAGAGCTAAGCTAAGATCCACAACCAAGATACATTCCCCAAATTTATCCACCAAATAAGTTACTCATTCTCACCAGAGCTAGAGTATGAAGAATGAGAGAAAGAAGCCTGGAATTATTTCAGTGCCAGCACTTTTTACAGTATGGAGCCAATCAAAAGTCGGTGTGGGTTGGGTGGGGAAACATTCCTCACTAGCCGCTTGATCCTAGAGTTTACTCCAGTTTAGGTGCACTGCCTTCTAGGGGACTCACAAGAATGTGTTAGTCACAATTTGTACTGAATATTTGAAGTTTGAGGGTATTGTGTTTGCATTTTAATTTTGGAACAGTTTCTCTTATGGTCAGTTTATTTTTAGCTAGTGATAGGAAACCATGTAATGAGCTTATAGGGGGGGACCCTTATCTCTGTGGCAACGCAATGGCATGCCTTTAGCTCACTTAAGATAGCTTAGATTTCTTTATTGGTTGATTGATAATTTATTATCTACAAAGTACCAGGTATTTTGATAAATGCTAGGGATGCAAAAGTGAACAAGAGTAACATGTTTCCTGCCCTCACAAGAGCTTTTATTTTTGTATAGCTAAATAGTAAGGGCTCTGAGAAGAGAAAGTGATATCTAAATTGAAACCTGAAGAATGCAAATGATGGTGAATTGACAGGGATGGGGGAGCTGAAAAACATTCAGGTAGAGGTATCAGCATATACCAAAGGGGAAAGAGCTCAGCATGTTCCAGGATCAGGAAGAAGCATTGTTTGAGTGGACCATAGAGTGTGAGGGGAAGGGTGGAGAGAAATGAGGCAAGAAAAGGAAGAGGAATCCTATATTGCAGAACTTTTAAAGTATAAGTATAGAATTACCATATGACCTGGCAATCCCACTTCTTGGTATATACTCAAAAGAATTGAGAGCACGGGCTTGAACAGATATCTGCACACTCATGTTAGTGGAATTATTTTCAGTTGCCAAAACATGGACGCAATCCAAGTGTCCATCAACCAATGAATGAAGAAGCAAAACATGGCATATACACGTGATGGAATATTATTTAGCCATAAAAAGGAATGAAGTTCTGATACATGCGACAGCATGAATGAACCTTGAAGACATCATGTTGAGTGAAATAAGCCAGACACCAAAGGACAAATATTGTATGAGCTCACTTATATGAAATGCAAATTCATAAAGTCAGAAACCACAATATAGGTTACCAGGGACTAGGTGGAGGTGGGGAAGGACAAGTTAATGCTTAATTGGTAGGGATTTTGTTTGGGCTGATGGAAAAGTGTTGGCAGTGGATGGTGGTGATGAATTGTATATTTGAAAATAGATAAAATGGGAAATTTTAGGTTGTATATAAGTGACCAGAATAAAAAAAAAAAAAAAAAAACAACAAGCAGCATAGACCTGTACAACACGGAATCAACCCTAATATAAATTGTGGGTTATAGCTAATAGTATAATTATGATAACACTGTTTCATCTGTTGTAACAAGTGTACCATATTAATGGAAAAATGTTGATAATAGGAAAAACTGTTGTGTGTGTGGGGGGGTGGGTGAGGGTTATATGGGAACTCTGAAAAAAAAAAAAAAAGTGGGCAGGCCGATTCTGGGGTAACTGACATCCTAGATTGAATATTCTTGTATCCCAGACAAATTATTTGGAGCAATCTAGACAAGATCTGCTCCTAGACTATCCAAATGCAGGAGAATTTGATTGAGCCTGTCATAATTTCCTTTTGTTAATTAATTATGGAGAAATTCCTTTCTAGAATTCTCTTTTGCAAAAAAATACGTGTTGTACTTGTATTAGAGAATCACTAAAGAGTGCCCACCTACCTAAGAAGGAAATTTGGTAGTAGCACTGATTGTTCCTGGGGGGCAGTGAGTCTGGATCGTGGGAAAAGGGATGACAGTATCCCTGGTGGATACCGGTGTAGTTTGACTTCTCTATTATTTCATATACAAAGCTTGGTTTGAAAAGATGTAGTACAATCAAGGTGCAATTTAGGCATCTGAGAGAAACCTTGACATTTGTTGGACCCTCAGACCTCAAACTGCTAGAATTCCATGAATAGTGATGAGGGGGGTGGGGGGCGGGGACGAGATTGTGTGCAGATAAATAAGTGAAAATAAAATATGAAGTAAATCATGGGCCTTACAACAAATATTGTGTTTTGTGGAACATTTAAATAAATATACAGGTAAAGGAAAAAAATTCTGCTTCTACCATTGGATTTTTTTTTTTAGCATTAAAAATTTTTGCAGTTTAGTAAGTAATGCCTATGAAATGATTCTTTACAGTTATATAATTTTGCATTTTTTAGATTGGTAGCTGAACACTAAATTTGACAATGGTAATGGTTTACTATTTTTATTTCCTTGTTGTCATTATCAATTTATGTCCTTTAGCCAGTTACCAAGTGGGAAGTAGGACCCAGGGCTTTTTATAAAATTTTGAGTTATAAATTCTCTGACCATTTTCAAATTTGATATAAAATGGGATTGATCTACACTTTTTCTTTAAGATTAAGAATGTTCCTATTTAAAATAACTACTTTATTTACATATGAAGGTTTACTAGAACTCTCCCTAATTAAAAGCTGAAGCTCTCAAGTATCTGATGGATGTTGAACGTTTAATACTTTCCCCCTATTGTACCCCTAAGAAATAAGTTGCATTTCTAGCTTCATTTTCCAGTCTCTTAAGCTTATAAAAGTAGTCGAGACAGTTTGTTGACCCCAGAGAGACCTTTTAGTCTCTCGCTTGTTAGACAACAGGGTCTGTACTCTTCATTGGCATTCAGATCACAGGCAGCCACTGGGCTGAGTGCAAAGCCAAGCACAGCTTTAGGATTTAGACAAAGCCACTCTGGCAGAGGAACCCAGTTGTCAGGGAAGCTGGCTGTATTGTAAAGAACTGTTGCATAATGGGGAGACCAAGTAGAACTATTAGGATGCAAATGTGGAAAAAATGGTGGAGCTAACCTGCAAAAACAAACATTTCTTTTTGGTGAAGAGTCTATTCATTGTTGCTTTCTTCTGTTTAACTTCTCAGGGCCATAGATGTGGTTGGTACAGTTGATTTGGGTATATTAGTTTATCTTAATCAGTGGTCTTGATGCTAGTCTATATTACTTTAAAATGAATAATTTGTAGGAAAATACCAGAGTACTTCAGTATTTTGGAATCTTCATAATTTACAAGTATGTCCTACTTTAGCCTAGAATCAGTTTTTATATGTGATTTCCTTTTCTTAGATTAAAATGAAGAATCCTTTTCACCCTTGATTTTATTTATCTGATTTATAGCAAAATATTATTCTCATCATTGCTACCCAATAATTTCTCCCAAGGGATTCTCATACCTCATCAGATACTTGAGTGTGGAATCTTTGTAGGCTCAAGAGTAAAGCTATTGAAATCCTTAAAACGGGAGTTAGTGTTTACTAATGTCTTATTAAGGAAGTTTACCCTTTCCCTCGTCTCTTTTTCGCTTTCTGATCATCCCTGTGTTGAGCTCCTACTTCTCCTTTTACTTTCTATCTGTTTTTAGTTTTTTCTCTTACACTTTTCATCTTCCTTAGCAAAATATAATATGGAGTTGAAGGGTATATTAAAATAAATGTATTTTTTAAAAATATATTCATACTTGTATTTGGCTAACAAATCTTTGAGTGTTTACTTTGTGCTGGGACTGGGAATAGAAAGAGGAGAAGTATGAAGTCTGTACCATCAAGACACTCTTATTCTAAGAGAGGTAACAGTAGCTTTGGCTCCTTGTGCCAAGCACTAGACTAAGTACCGTTACTTGCCTCAACTCATTTAATCCTTACAGCAACCCTCGCACATTGGGTTATTGTTCCTATTTATGGATGTGGAAATTGAAGTGCACTGAGGTTGAAAAGAAGCTGTCCAAGAGTTAGAGCTGGGATTCAAATCCAGGCAATTTCCAGAGCCCGTGATTTTAACTCCTGTGCTTTTGCTGCTTGCCCACAAATGATAAAATGCTATTTTTCCCCATCCCTCCCTCTCTTCTTCCTGTTTTCGCTCATTTCACCTTTAAACTTTTAACCAGGTTTTGCTGTTCTAGGCATTGGGAGTTCAGCCATGAACATAATAGACCTCATGGAACTTCCATTGTAGGGGGCGGAGAGGTCAGACAATAAATAAATAAACAAATGGGTGCCTAAGGCCAGATTGTAATAGGGAAGGGCTACCAAGGAAAAATTAAGAAGGGTAGAGGATAGAAAGTGACTGGGTCTGTTATTTTAATAGAGAGATCAGACAGAACCTCTTTGAGAAGGTGATATTTGAACAGAGACCTGAAAGAAGAGTGGGAGTGAACCATATGAATATTTGGAGTGGGGATATTCCATATAGTGGAACAGCATTTGCAGAGACCCTGAGATCAGAATGTGTTTGCTGTGTTTGAGGAGTAGCTGGGAGGTCACCGTCTCTCACCAGAGAGATTTTAGAAGGCCTTGTCTGCCAAGCCTTTGGATTTTATTCTGAGTAGTATGAAAAGCCACTGGAGGATTGACAATAGGAAACTGACTCATGGAGCTTATGTTTTGAAAGTATCACTCTGACGCCAATATGGTTTTAGATTGTTGGGACTGAGGGGAAGAAATGGGAGAAGAGTTTGAAGTATTGCAGATACTGAATAGGAGATGATAGTGGCTTGGACTAGGTTGTTAGCAGAATTAAGAAGTGATCAGATTTGAGATATGTTTTTAAGGTGGAGATTTGTTAATGGATTAGACATGGGATATAAGAAAAAGAGAAGAGTCCAGGATAAAGTTAGGGTTTTTGCTTTTCCAACTGTAGAATTTACCCTGAGGAAGAGCTGCAGATTTTCAGGGAGAAAATAAAAAATTCAAGTTTGGACTGTTAAATAGAAATGTCTATTAGATAGCAAAGGGCAATTGGGTATATTTTTCTGGCATTCATAGGAAAGATTGGGCTGCAGATACAAATTTGAGCCGTCAATCTCCAGATAGTTTTTAGCAGACAAGATGGTACACCTAGGGTGTGAGTATACACAGAGAAGGTATCTGAGGCTTGTGCTCTGCGGATCTCTGACATTTAGAGATAAGGAGAGGAAAACCTGAGGAAGGGGCAGCCAGTGGGACAGGAAAATCAAGAAATCAAGAGGGGTGGTGTCCTGGATGTCAAGTGAAGAGGATGTGTCAAGAAGGAGGGAATGATCACCTGGTCCATGAAGCAGAGATGCTGAGTAAGATAGAGACTGTGAATTGGATTTAACAGTGTGGAAATCATTGGTGACCTTCACAAGTGTGGGTTCAGAAGTTCCTTATTTTGAATTTAAAAATCAGGTACACTTTAAAATCCCTTGTATGTCTTTTTCAGCCCCCCACGCCCTCAAATCTCATTCAGGTGCTATTTGTTTCCTAAATTAACTTATGTTTGCTTCAGTGTGATGTTCTATTGATCTTTCTTTTATGGGTTGGATGACTTTCCTAGAGAAATAGAAACATTTTTATGTTGAGTGTATGTGATAATAACTAATGTTTGCTGGGCTCTTATGTTTCAGGCACTGTTCTGAATTTTACATTGGTAATTTATTTAATCCTTTTAACTAACTGTTTTATGGAGTGTACCATTATTATCTTTATTTTACAGATGAGGAAACTGGTGAACAAAGCCATTAAGCAATATGCTTAAGTCAATTCAGACATTTCAATAAAAGATCTGCTATAATTTCAAATTTGTTTTATCCCAGTATTGTACTTAGTCTTTTCATTGCAACTCTTTTTCACCCCTTTGTTCTTTCCCTGATTATTCCCACCATCATCATCTATTTGTAGAGAACTTTAGGTTCATCTGTTGTTTGGCTTAATAGAAATTCTAAGTGAACTGTCTTTTTCCAGAGCTTTTGCTTCTCTCTCAGGAGCCTTTTCTCTGCTTTCTCAGTTAGGCTTGTTAGTCTGCAAGGCTAACAAGAAATAGAACATCTCTCTTACTTTTAGGCTAGTCTAATGGGGTGGGGAGAGGGTATGCCTTCTGTGATGGTTTGAGTTTGAATTAATTATGAATTCCAAAAATATAAATTAGATTATGTTTGTAAGCTCATCTGTTCATCTGGGCATGATTAAGTTATGAGTAGGGCGTTAATTGCCACGTCAGTGAGACGTTGAGCCCCACCCCTCGGTGGGGGTGGTCTCAAGTAGAAGCAGAGAGGAGATTTGGAGAAGCAGATTT
>PVKH010042205.1:0-10851 GCA_004027955.1 Chaetophractus vellerosus
ATTTTGAATAGGGAGGGTTTGGGGCCAATTCAATGGAGCACATTCATTTTAAAAAGCTAGATTGAGTAATCTTTATTCTAGAACCCTTACTTTCCCTTTAGCTCCTAAACTGTACTAAAATGCACTGAAAATTGCAAAGCTTTTTTATTCACATAGGAGGAAGATACATATTAAAGGCAAGTAATTACATTTTTACACTCTAAGTTCAAATAATATCTGCTGAATCAATTGGCTGCATGGAAATCTAAGGGTTTATAGTGATTTTACCATGTTAGATATCCCACTGTTGTACTCTGTTGTTCTTAGTTTTGCTTTATTTCCCTCCACTTATTAATCCTGGACCCATTTATTCATGGTTTTATATTATAAGAAATACCTGATTATCTGATATTTTTGTCTATTCTTATATGTATATAGTTATGCTAAGGACTAGTTCACAGCTAAATAATTTGTGCTTATATATTGAGTACATTTTTGAGTTACAAAGAGTTTTTATTAGCACATCTGCCAGATTGAAGAGCACAGCTCCCTTTATCAGAAACTATTTCTTTTTATGGATCATGGGTGATGCTAATGCATTTATTATGCAAATATTTATCTGACACATTATGTGATAGTAAATTAGATTATTTTCTGATTAGGAAAGACTTTGGGAAAGGGCACTTGAGATATTTCTCTTTTTATCACTATGGCATTGCACTATGGTATCATTAAACAAAATAAGTATAAAATAGTTATTTGAAAATAATTCAGACTGAAAATTAAAGTTCAGAGAGATGTGCATAATATATGGTTATCAATTTCATAATATAATAATTTTCAATACTTACTATTTTCAAAGGTAGTTTGGAAACCCACTTTAAATTGCTCCATTTAATGGATCTCAGAAAACACCTGTGTGTTTCAAGCTACAAGCCATCCCTTTCATGTTAGAACTTTCCTTTACATCCTTGTTCTCAAGGTGTACTGAGTAGACCACATGGAGAAAAATAAGTAGTATTTTTGGGTTATACAACCTAAAAGAGGTATAGTGACAACCTGTGGAGGCATGTAGCCAACAGTTTAAGGGCTATACCCATGGTGAACCAGTTTTCTAAGAATAAATTTCCTAAGAAAATATATGTTGGTGCTGGAATGTGGAATCCATTAAAACAATGAAAATGATGAAGACATTTCCTGTGAGGGGTAGCTGGTACACAATGAGAAATGTCACAAATAATGTGAGCTGCATTTGGGGAACACCAGAAAATCAAAGAAAAATGAACTCCTTGGCTGTTGTTTGTTTGCTCCTCAGCCATATGAGGAAATCCCCTGAAACAAACCAGTACATATACTTTTAAGTATATGATCCATGATTTATGGCATCAATTGATGATGGGACAATGACATATTCTTCCACATAACATTACATGTATTAGGGGTTGGTGGGTGTATTCAGGGTTCTCTCAGGAAACAAAATCAATGGGAGATATCTGTCAATAATATAAGATTTTTTTTTAATTTTAAATTTTTATTTATTTTTTATATATCTATATATATTTTTTAGGATCCATTGATTACATAAATGTTACACAGAGATTCCAGGAGTACCCATATGCCACCCCCCTACCCTTCCCACAACCCCCCACATGCACATCCCTCAGTGTGGCATAACGTCTCTAGTAGATATACACATTTTGGGGCTTTGCTATCAGGCATAGATCACAGTTCAGGCCGTAGACGACCCTCTCTCCCATAGAGTTCCAAATGATGCATGATCATACAAACTGGCCTACATCCTCCATTGCAGCATCATCCATGACAATTCCCAGGTCCCCCCCCCAAAAATAAATAAATAAAATAAATAAATAAAAATTAAAATAAATAAATAAAATAATTTTTTTAAAAACCTGCATTACAATTGCTCTTCCCTAACCCTGCTCCCAAAGTGTCCAGTGACCCTGGCTCCACATAACTTTGCAATTTCTTGCATTGCATATATCATAAGTCTATATCAGGACTCCAACAAGTCCATTCTAGTCCATAGTTCTTCCCCCAATACTAAGGAGTCTGGAATGATGATGTCCCCTTCACCACCAAGTGAGAGGGGGCTTATATCCCATGGATACAATGGAAGGGATTATCCTGCCTGCAGCTGCAGGCTCTCTGGATTCCCCTGCATAGCCGTCTTCCATTGTCAACTCCCAACTAGGTGTCCTGTCTGAGTCCATTGAGTTGTAGCATAGGAGTTGCAAGTCCTCAGAGTTTCTGGACCTGGTTGGCATTGGTCAATAATATAAGATTTTATGAGTCTCTCATGTGACCATGGAGATGCACAAGACTAGGTTCCACAGGCAGGCTGCAAGCCAGGGGCTCCAATGAAAGACCGATGAAGGGTCATTGATGAGTATCTGGGAGAAGTTGGCTGTCAAACAACGAGCTGGGAATTTCTCTCTGAATGTTGAAATCACTTCCCCTTTTAAGGCAGTCAACTGAATGGATAAAAGAGTAATCCATTCCAAGTCCATAAATGCTTTTGTATTACAATTAGCAAAGTGCTTGCTTGACCTAATACCTGGAAATGATTACCTGGCCAAGTTGACACATTAGCCTAACCATCATAGTGGGAGACCAGTACATTGATTAAACTCTATCAAACATGGACTCACTTATTCATGGTTTCAGAAAACAAAGCAATGAATAAGATTCAAAATATATATGACAGAATTTTTGCTTTTAAAAATTCTGTTAAATTTCCTAATGTTCGACTTGTTTGTTTTAAGAATCATTATGCCCACACATATTCCCACAGTGGTTAGGAATAATCAAGGAAATTAATTTAAGAAGAGTTAGAAATCTTTTGAGAAATAGAAGATTATCAGTAAGCATTTTAGAATACATGTTCTTTAGTGCCAGAATATTCAGATGATAAGTATAAAATAAAATATTTTCTTAGTATTAATAAAAATATTGTACATGTAAATTTCTTTATTTTAGTTTTGTTTACTGAGTCCCTGAAGTGAAGTAACATACTTGAAAACCCCTATATCACTCTATCTTCACATAGAGTCATTTGAGTACATGTCTACAATATATTGTTTTAATTATTTGTGGAAGTTTTAAATCATAAAATTCTACTGAAATATTATAGGCTTTGAACCACATATTCTCTCCCAATGTTGCACTGTTGATACAACAAATAATATTTTAAAATATATATAAATAATGGAGATTATGAATTAAGCCTATTTGAAATGCAAAGTAATATTTGTGTGGTTAGGGTAAGCATTTATTGTATTTCTACAACAAGCTATTTATATTAATCCCTTAAAATATGCTAAGGCTTTTGCCATATTTGTTGGGTCAAGAAAAATAAAATTGTAATATTTGCTGGTTATTCAATTGTTCAAATATACTTTTGTTAGAAGTATACCTAGAATCTATAATTTAGGTAAACTGCTTGCATGAAGGGCTTGAAATATTTCTTTTTCTTTTTCATTATTTTGATTCTCCAATTCTTAAAGAGAAACTGTAAAATTTATATTATTTATGTAACACCAAGGATTGAAGGGGTTTCTTATTCCTCTTAAGAAGGGAATATTTTTGCTTAATTTTCTCCCAGGAATCAATAGGAAAATGTTAAATTAATTATTTGAAAAGAATATAAGTAGAGCTTTAACAGCAGAATCAAGACAAGTCATTCATGGAGACTATCTCTTTTCCTTTACCTAAGACATATCTTGTTTACTTAATTCTACCTGTAACAAATTAGGATTACAGACATTCATATCTATACTAGTTTAGATCTGATTGGAGGGTAGAGAAAATTAATTCTAAATCAATTAACAATTTTACAAACAGAAATAACACAACTGTGAAATCAAGAAATTTATACATAACTTTATTTGATTTGTTGTGTGGTTTTAATTTGCATTCTATAGTCATTGCTCTTATGTCCCAAACAAATGCCTGAAGAAGTTGATTGTCTTTGCTTATGGAAATAACTAAAATCCTAAAAACAAAAAAAGTGCAGTTATTTGGCCTAATCACTAATAATTCCAAGACAAGTGCAGAGCAACATGGATATTCACAGATATATTCATGGTCTGTATTTTGTTTGGCTATTTTTCCTGGAATGGAATATTATTATATAAATTTTCTTGTAAATACTTCCTGTCAGTAAAGCTAAGTATTGAAGCCTATACAGCATTTGATTGGATCAGTGGGAAAGAGACTAAAACATCTCTTAACTGCTTGTTGTTGAGATTCCATTAGTGTTGACCCGGTATCATAAATTGTCAAATGGCATCTATGCTGTAAAAGCCAAATTCTCTGTTTGTTTTTTTATTCAGAGACCTTTTCTTCCTTGTCACCAAGGTGCTGGGAAGGTAATGGCCTGAGATCCCCTTTGTGAGAACAATATTCTATCTAGGACTTCACATAGGCTTTCCGAGTGATTTCTTTTTGTTTGTGTCATGGTGGTCTTCCCCTGGTAGTAAAGAAAGAGCAAATAAACAATAGGAGGTATTATCAATGTCTCCACAGGTCCTGAAGGAAGAGCCCCCTAAATGGCTTCATTGGGTGCCTTTGTAGACAATATTTTGCCTCAAAAGTTGATTGCAGAATAGTCTCCCTCTGTATTAGCTGGGTTCCTCTAAGGGAAGAGAACCAACAGGAGTTATATATATTATGTATATATTATATATATATATAATATATATATATATTATATATATATATTATGAGTTTTTAAAAATAAAAATTGTCTCATGACTGTAGGAGAGGGAAAGAACAAATTCCATAGGACAGGTTGCAAATGGGAGCTCCAATGAAGCATACTGAAGAATTCCCCAGGAGAAGCTGGACAGCTAAATTAGAGATGGACATTCTCCATTCTCAGGCCTATCTCACAGTGGGTCCATAGAACTATTCTGTGGTTATGTCTAAGGACATTTCACCATTCTGACTGCTGAAATCATCACTTCTCATTTTCAGACCTTCAACTGATTGAATTATACTTTTCTCACTGTTGAAGGAAATCCCCAAATTGATTGTATATGTGATCAGCCATAGACGCAATCAATTTACTGATGACTCAAATCCTCACAGTAGCAGTCATGCCAGTGCTTGCTTGACCACACATCTGGACACTATAACCTAGCCAACTTGACATGTAAACTTAAGCATCACAATCCCTACTATGTCAAATTGCATCAATACACATCTCCTTAAACCATATTTAATCTCTAAATAAAAATGCTAACAGCCATAATTTCACCTAACAATACCCAACAGTCTTGCATACAACTGAAAACAAACTAAATTCCCCCAGAATAAGATGCAAGTCCTTGGGTAACACTCAATCCTAAATTTGATATCACATAACCTAAATACAAATTTAACTACATGTGGCAATATATTTCTATAAAGATGTACTTTTGCAGATTTTGAAAAAGTATTCCACAGGTATTTTCATACAGATTTGCTGATTTTTAAAAAAATATTTATGATTTATGCCATCTTATCAAAACCTCAACTTTAAAAAGTTTATATTTTCAAAATTATAAACAATATTTTCTTAATTTTAATAATCTGTCCACCACTATAGGTTCTCTATTGTATATAAAATTGAAATTGCATCTTTTTTGAAAATAAAAATTTTTAAACTACCTCTTTGAGTTTGAAAAGATAAAGTTCATGGAATAAAGTACCAATGCTAGTTTATTTCCAAAGTTATATTTTATTTTCCTTGCTCCAGGCCTGAATCAGTTGATTCCACAAGGAATCCCATATATTTGTGGGTAAACTTATTTAGAAACCAAAGTGTAGACTTTAAGAGTATTGTTGCAGTTGAATTAGCAATCCTTTTAGTTTCTTTCAGGATGTACTTAATATAGGCCTATACATTCATAACCAGCATCATAGCTTCAAAACATACAAAGCATAAATTAAGTCAAAACTGAAAGGAGACATAAAAATATACAATACTAACAAGAAACTTTAAACTTAGTTTTATTCATAGCTTTTGGAACACACAAACAAAAACTAAATAAGTATATAGAAGATGTGAAAGATATACAGATTACATTTTATCAAATTGGCATTAATATAACTGTGCCAATGATGATGCAATTGTCACTTTTTCAAAATCATATGGAATGTTTATGAAAGTATACATTTGCTGTAGGTTAAAGAAATCACAAATTTCAAAATATTGAAAACTCTAAAGTATATGTAAAACAAAATGGAATGAAGCTATATATTTATAACATGCTTATAGTCATAGAAATCTAGCTTCATGAGTATTCACTATCAATGTTGGACAGAATTCTCTATAGAATAGTAAAATAGGAAGCTAACTTCCTGAATAGAAGCTAAGAAAACATTCTTTCTAATGGACGTAAAAGCAAAATCCACACACAAAAAAAATGTGAATGGAACGTAGAGAAATATTCAATGGATAATATTTCATTAAAAGGAGAATTAATCCATATTTATAATGTGGTTTAACTTTTGTAAAAGCATTCAATGTAGTTCACTATATTAACAGAAATGAAAGAGAAAAATCTATTATTATCTCAATAGATGTGGAAAAACACTTGGCAAAATCTAGCCCAATCAATGAAAAACCAAATTAAATATCTTAAAATAGACCATCCTTAATCTCACAAAGAATACCTATAATAAAACCTGTTTCAAACATTACAAGCAATGTTGGGATTTTGAAAACTTTCCACCTATATGGGAATGACTGCTACCATCAATTCTATTCAATTTGTACTGTTGTGACTCAATTGTATAAGAAATTAAAACACATGCTGAATGGCATATGTAAAAAGGAAGTCAAAATTGTCATTATTTCCAAGTATCAAACTGTATACATATAAATTTCAAAATAATCCATAATTTATTAAATTTAATAACTCATTAAAAATTGGTTGGATGGCCAATAACAAATCAATTGTATCTCCATATTCTGGAAACAAAGAAATAAAAGACAAAATTTTAAGAAGATACCATTTATAACACCAATGAAGCTGTTAAATAACAATCATGAAATGTGTTTAAACCTCTACCTTGACAGCTACAAAGTATTATTGAAAGAAGTTAAAGAAACCTTAATAAATGGTGCCATATATCATATAGAATATAACGGTTAAAATTACATTAACTCTAATTTATTCCATATACTAAATTAAATGTAATTCTTCTAAAGATAATAGAGTTTATTAATGTAAGTAATTCACAAACAAATTACAAGTTCATAAGCAATGTGCCAAAAAGGGTGACAATCAACCTGAATTAGAAGAACCAAGCAGGAGGACTTAAATCACCAAGTATGAAGAATTATTATGGGATCTATTTATTACACAGTATGTTAATGGCAAAAGGGTAGATGAATAACTGGTTAAGGAGTTCAGAAGCATACTCACAATTATGCAATCACATGACTTGTTAAAAAGCAGACAGCGTGATGCAGTGGGTCAAATAATGGCCTTTTTAATGAATGGTAATTTGTGAAGTGTTTACACATAATGAAAAAAATTCAGGATTCCAATCACAAAGAATAAACCAACATCAATTCCAAATAGATTGAGGTTATAAAAGTTGTAGATAAAAATAACTGAATAGATGAATTAATTAAAAATATAGATTTTTAGAAAAAATATATAAAATGTAATTTGTGATTTAAAATGGTAAGAATTTTGTAAACAAGGCAGATTAAACTTTAATCTTAAAATAAAAATTAATAAATGGGTCTATATCAAAATTTAGAATTCCTTTTCTTCATAAGACATCAGTAAGGTGAAAAGTGGTAATCCAGAATGTGGAAGATTGTATAAAATCTCATACCAGAAAAATGAGCACATGATAAGTGACCAAAATAAAATTATTGCAACATATGAACACATAATTCACAAAAGAGGATGTACATTAGGCTAAAAAACATAGAAAAGTGTGCTCTACATATCCAGTCTCAGAAAAATGCAAACAAATCTGTTATGAGACATTGTCACCACTTACAATAATGGCTAATGTTTATATGACCTATAGCATCAATTGTTGGTTAAGATGTTGAGCAACAAGAAATATGTACCCAAGCACCTTGGAAATTTGGGTCAATTTAAACAAAGACTAAATATACTCTCAGTTTATAACTCAGCAGTCCCTCCACACAAAAAGTTTATATTCCAAAAATTTAGATATGTCCTATGAAAAGATACATACTTACTTATGTTTGCACTATATTTTGCAACAACAACAACAAATACAACAAAAAACTACCCAAAATATCACCAAACCTAACATTGACAAATGCATTGTGGCACATTCACATGATTAAATAAAATATGGGAACCAACAGAAAGTAAATACAATTATGGTAAACAAAAGAGATGAATAGCAGCAACATAACATTCTGTGATAGAGAGACAAAAAGATGCAAGACATATAATTTCATTTATATGAACTATGAAAATGTGAAAATAATTTATTCTGATGGAAGTCAGGAAAATGGTTATCTTTTGATATGGTATTGACTAACGGGACCTCCTGGGCTCTAGTACATTTCTTAATCTGGGTGCCAGTTACACAAGTATTCATAGATTGCAAAAATTCATGAAGCTATCATTTTTAATGAGAATATATTTTAGAAGTTTATTAAAATAAATACCACTATAAAATCATCAATCATAAAAGGAAAAAAAACAATGTGATTAAAATTCAAGAGAAAAAAGTGAAATCAGACTTTCACTTGTAGGATTTAAAGATACAGAATTTAAAAGAGCAATAGGTAGAAATTCCATTATTTAGCCATACAAAACTTCTTGATGGCATTATAATTGAAATATGTCAAAAGACTTAATAAAATTCTTCTCTTTTCTCTCCTCTCTCCTTCCCCTTTCCCTCCCATCTTCTCCACTACTGAAGTGAGTGGGTGGATATAGGCTCTGAACTGGTATTGACTAGGTTTTGGCAAGAGAGTCTGAAATTTTAATGGTTTGGATTGTTTTCTTAATCACCAGAAAATATACTTATCTAATTCAATATCTATGCATTCTTTACACTTGTGGGAATTGCACAAAATTAAAAAAAAATATTAGAGAAGTTGTGAATGTACAAAACAATCATGCACTTGTGTGGAATTCCCATACAATAGCCCTCCACCCACCAACACACTACATTGTTGCAGAACATTTGTTATAGATTATAATTAATATCATTAGACTATTACTGCTATGGTCTATAAGATGCATTTGTTATATATTTCCATATGACCCTATTATTATCACAGTACATCTTTGGTTTTGATGCAAGAATATTGCAATATACCTGTTAACTATAGTCCATGGGTTACATTCCCATGCTTCTTCACATTTTTCACATTGTTACCACCTTGCAATGGTGATTTGAACCTTACAACATTTATATAAAGAATTAAAGGGTAACTATAAATTAGTTCAATCAAAAGTAACATATTTTTCTTATGTTTTGATGTGCAAAAATTTTAATAGGGCATATTTGAAATTTGTTGCTAATATGGTGTTTATACATTTTAGAGGTACCCCAAATTAGGAATGGACATGCTAGTACATTTAGATCATATTTTGTTTACATTCACTAACATTTATAAAGAGATACACTTTGAATAGGAGATAACATTCAAGAGAAGAGATTTCCCAAAAGAAGGTAGAAGGAAATAGTGTGGCAAAGATATTTTCAAATTAAACAGAAAGGAATTTAGAATAGATTCAGGAGTAAAAGAACTAATATAATAAATAGTTTGTTGTGAGGAAATTTCATTACTTCCTGAGACTCAGAATCTTACTTCATAATTTGGTCTGCAATGTTGAAAGTTACAAATGTTCATTTTGATTCCAGGCATTCTTCAATTTATTAAATTTATACTTAATGGAGCCTATTATAAAGAGTTCATGATTAAGTTAATATCTCTTCCAAACATAATTGCACACAAACAACAACACATAGAAACATTATTACAAATTTGCAAACATAGGCACACAAGCCTGCCCTCTTTTTAAATTGAAGAGCAACAACACAGTGGGCCTGTAATTTATTTAACCAGTTAAGTCATCTCAAAGACTCAAACTGTGCTTAAAGTTCAAGCCTAGTGTTTAAACCTCTAAAAATTTTGTCTTCATTAGTAAGTGTGAGAAGGTGATGATTTCATTACATTTGGGAACACTTTACTGTCATTACATGGGCAGGATTTTTTTCACAATTAATCCTTAGGGAAATTAACTTTCCTCTACTTTGTCTCCCTCTAATTGCATTTCCATGGATAGTTACATTCTTGCCTGTAGTAATAGATTTGTTTGCAGAATTGTTTAAAATACTATATGCATGTATTGTCAACCAGCCCCAATTTTTTTGAGAATTGCACATACACAGTAGCAAAACTAAAAGTTAGAATGTATTTAATCTGAGGTTACATGATTATGTTGCAAATTTTAGTCAGAATCAAGTTAGTTTCCAAAAGATTTTTAGCAGAGACTACACTAAAACAATTTCATAGTTATGGATTCTTCTCCATTAACTTCATTATTTATTGGGGAAAAACACCTCAAATTGGAAGTTGCAAAAGTAATATATTAGTGGCTATATATATATATATATATATATATATATATATTATTTGGTAATAATTCCATATTTTTTAAAAATAGAGAACCTTGTGGGTTTACAGACCATAAAATATAGGATTCCCATACACCACCCCACCACCAACACTATGCCTTGGTGTGGAATGTTTGTTAGAATTGGTGATAGTACCCCTTAGTAATGATACTATTTTTTAACAGTAGCTACATTTGTTGCAATTGATAAAACCATATTAAAATAGCACTATTA